>JBAJNP010010174.1:0-16864 GCA_036877545.1 Yasuhikotakia modesta
TGTAATTTGCAAGATCATTTAAATCCAGCTGAGGTTTCTTTAAAAGCGGCTTTATAACTGCTAGCTTAAAAGGGCTCGGGACATGACCGAGGCACAGAGAGGAATTTATAATGTTCAGGAGACACTCCTGTATGTCTGGTAATAATTCTAAGAATAGAGAGGTTGGTAAAGGGTCTAGGAGACATGTAGTTGGTATTAATGACCTGATAAGTTTATTGAGAGCGTCCTGGCTTATTGGTGCAAAACATTCAAACTGCTCCCGGGGGGAAACATTTGTCACCAGTGACTTATCCATAACCGCCGCAGGCCGCATGGCTTCAGTTTTATTGAAATTGAAGCCATTGTCAATGTTTTCTTTAAAAAAGACCATAAAATTGTTACTCCCCAAGTTCGCAGGTGTGTTATCTTCTGGAAGCCTTTGCATGCTGGTTAGTTTGGCTACTGTTGTATATAGAAACCTAGGATTGTTCTTATGTCTTTCGATTTCTGAGCTGATATGTGAAGCCCTTGCTGATTTTAGGGCCTTTTTATAACTAGTCATACTGTCCTTCCATGCCAAGCGAAACACCTCCAGGTTCGTTTTTCTCCATTTTTGCTCTAGTAAACGGGTTTCTCTCTTTAGCATGCCAGTTGTGTTGTTGTACCATGGTGCTAACCTTCTGTTAGTAACTTTTTTCAGTTTTAGTGGTGCGACAGTGTTAAAAGTACTGGTAAAACTGTGATTTAGGCTAGTTGTTAGAGAATCTATTCTAATCTGTTCTGAAGGGTGATATGTTTCTACCCTAACGAAAACATGGAGCATTATGGGTGACCTCACCAAAATCAGGTGGTGGTCGGTAATTACATCGTACTGCAGTGTGATTTCTATTCAAGGTTTCAAGGCCATATGATAGATCTAGCGTATGGTTAAAACGATGGGTAGGTAAATCAACATTCTGTTTAACACCAAAAGAATTTAGGAGGCCCATGAACGCTGTTCCTGAAGCATCAGTAGCAACATCTACATGAATATTGAAATCTGCCACGATTAGGGCTTTATCAACAGACACCAAAAGGTCGGTTAGGAAATTAGCGAATTCGAGTAAAAATTCAGTACAGGAACCCGGGGGTCTATACACAGTTGCCAATGCAAATGAGAGAGAGGATTGTTTCCTTTTATGTGCGCACCTTACCTTTGTCACAGGTAGCGTGAACATGGCAGATGATTGAATCTCCGATTATCACCGCACCGACTACTCTCTCAGGAGCGGAGTGCTTTGTTGCAGCGAGCACGGGGAGCAGTGGCGTCGGCGGGTTGGAATTTACCTGAGTCCTGGACCGCGCCTTCGGCTGGTGAAGTTTGGGCGCCGGGGTAAAATTCATGAGGCCTGCTCGTGTGCCGGGCCTGGACATAGGAGTTATAACAGAGCTCAGATCTAGTCGTGAACATACCACGAGGGAAGTTTCCAACGAGGTTTTCCGCTCCAGCAGCCATGCTGCCATGAAAGGTCTTTCATCATTTTCTCAATATTCTTCATTTCAGCACGTACTGTGTCCAGTTCTAACGAATCGTCACCTGCAGACATAGGTAGACAAACATCTGAAACATTTGCCATGTTTTAGGAATTTAAAGTACCGGTAACCAAGAATGGGAAAAAACGCCAACAAGCCGGTAGCGTGTATTGATTAAATAAGACTTTTTAAATGCATTCGGCAATGTTTTAGTATTAGTAAGCTAATCGGAAGCAGAATAGAATGTAACAGAAAAAGATAAGCTTAATAGCAGCAGATTATCACGAAGTTAGCAAAGTTTATCCACGGGGCTCTAACTCAGACCGCGCAGCAACAGCCCCGTGACTGTCTGTTTGCTCCCCCTGCTTCCTCTTTGGTAATTTGTAATACATCGCAACAAAGTGTCCCTGTGTTTTCTTGTGTTTGGCTTGTTCTGTTTTTTTGGATTGTTGGACTGTTTCTGGTTTTGATGTCTGCTGCCTGCCCCGACCCCTGCCTTGTTTTGGATTATTGAGTTTTGGATTGTCTGCATTGTTCCTGTCTGCCTGTTTATCGAAGCCTTCCTGTGTTTGGATATGCTTCATATCAATAAAAGCAAGAAAACCCTGCATTTGGGTCCGCCTCCCGTCTCTCTGAACAACCAGTTTGTGACAGTACCCTTGTTTATCTAGCATTTTGGATGGTAAAGGGCCTTTACACTGCAAGTCCTAATGCTCAGAACCAATCTTAACCAATTTACCAATTAATTAGACAAATAAAGCAAAGTGTTGCGCTACTATACTGCTTTCCATAATCACTGTATAAAGTATGACAATTCCACATATCCTTATAGCCTCATTGTTTATGGCTTTAATACTTCTTATTTTGGGCTGACATTGGAGGCAGGTTTAGTATGGCACACAATGAGATGTGTTTAGATGCGGGTCAGATGTCTAGAGATTGGATTTCAATCTACAAGTGGCTCAGACTGGATATGGAAAAAAATTGGATCTTGTGCTGATTTTTGTGTTTACACACATGCAGCAAATGTAATGGAATGCAAATTTAATGGAATAAAAGTAATGGAATGCATTCACAATGAATTAATCTACCATTATGTTCAGGCAAAATCAAATCAGATTTTAGTGTGCTGCTCGTCTTACATTCATTAAATAAAATTTTATTTATATAGCATTTTTTACAATGTTACATTGCTTCAAAGCAGCAAAAAAACATTAATGTGAAAAGATGATCAGACATTCAACAGACAATATAAAGTGCTAATGCAAATATTTAGTGCAATTCTTATTAGACATGAAAATAAAGGATTTGCAATAACACCATAAAATAAAAATAGAAAGAAGGAAATAAAACAGTGAAGGCTATAATTATACCCCGGTTCCGGTTCCAAATATGAAAAAGATCTACCAGCCGTGCTTGATTTTGAAATTCTTGGCATTATCAGCTTGGGGTTTGTGCTCAATTCTATTGGGATCGTCACTTCCCAGTTATAGATTCCCAGCAGCAGGGAAATTGTGAGACGACTTAACCACTCTTCTGTTCCAATTACAGTTTTTAACAGGTTCTCCCCATTTAGTGACACACCCACTAAGACACCTGTTGAAATTGAAAATGCCCTAGTTATCAGAGATTCTATTGTGCGTAATGCAAAAATAGCAGCACCATAAACTATAGTTAAATGTTAACCAGGAGCCAGAGCACCCGACATTAAAAGTGAATTTAAACATGCTGGCTAAATCTAAACGTAAATTCAGTAAAATAATTATACATGTTGGCACAAATTATTAAGTCTCTTAATAATTAAAAATTATTAAGATAAAATTTAAAAGTTAATATTGTATAGCCATGATCATTGGCGATTCCATCGTCCACCATGTTCATGCTTTCTCTGCCTAAGGCAAGGTGCGCACTCATAGTTTTTCTGGCGCACGTGTTCTTGACATTGCGGCACAGGTACCTGCGATCCTGAAGGATGGCGATAACGTTGGTGCTGTCATGCTGTACGCGGAGGGGTACGACATCAGGTTGAGGCAGTCAGAAATTCTGGCCCTTCCTGTCAAGTCCAGGATCTCACACTTTTCTCAATTTATCAATCTCTGGAGTTTTGGTTCCTTGGCACTGTTGTCCTGTTGGCTTGCTTGCAGGGAGTTAATTGCTGACATTAGCTTAGATAATTTCTCATAATTGCTGTCTTAAATACTGTCTAGAAATTATATTTTTTACATATGCAGTACCGGCAAATGCCATATACTTGATATAATATTCCATATTTCAGATTTCTGTAAATATCCCTGGATGATTTCACTGTCATTTGTACAGCTGTTTTGTAACATTGTGAAAAATGCTTTATATTAGAATCCATGTGCGTTTTATTACCAAATCCACATCGTAAAGCAAAGACATAAACGTTAAACAGGCACAGGTCAAGGCAGACGGCAAACAATCATAAATGTGAAACAGGCTAAGGTCAGGGCAGGTGGCAAACAAACACAACAATGCAGGCGAGGTCATACACAGAGGCAAACAAATCCAAGAAAGCACAATCCAAAGGCAAAAACAAGAACAGGCAAGATCATAGACATGATAGAATATCCAGAAAACACTCGGTATGCAGATCAATGATACTGGCAATACTTTGCAATGAATGTCATTGTCCATGTGGCTTAATAGTCCAGATAAAGGAAGTGACATCACCAGAACAGGAAGTGCAGAGGGAGTGCTGGTCAGTATTCTGGCAATGGCTCCCTCTGCTGGTGTGGTGGCATGGACCGTGACATTACATGCACATCAACTGCCGTAATATTTCACAGGTATGGTAGCACATGCTTCTTAAAACTTTTGGAAGTCATCTCTGACTACTGCCTAACTCTAATCTCAATTTCCCCTCACTATTTTGCTGATGACGTATTTTAATGATTTAAAAGATTTAATCATATCTGTGGCACGCAAGGCTACATCACATGACCTTAAACCTGCCTGGACCTGATACAACCTCAATATATATACACACGCCTCTGATAAGTTGTGTAATTAGGAAAATATGCTAGTTTAGAGACATCATAGCGATCATAGCCCACATCACACTTAACCCAATCTGCTGAGACCATCACAAACTTTAGATATGACTGATAACACAACTGTTGCGCGCAGACACCTGACTAAGCCCCAACGTTCTGTTGTTTAGCCATGTTTTATGTGGCGTATTTAAGAAATGCTTTCCTCTTCTGCTGTGTATCCTGCACACAACATTTACTTCCAACACACAGGCACAGAAGAAAACAGCAGACTGTCATCATCAACACCATCTTCACTGGGGCTCTTTTGACTTTGGAACATTTGACTTTGATATTGTCAATGTTAAAAATTGACTTTGATATATGACTTTAATATTGTCAAATTTAAATTTTTTAACATTGACAAAGGGAAGGAAATAGGAAGAACTTTAACTAGCCAAATTTTTATGATGATCTGTGATAAATTAGGGTTTGTTTTAGAAAGTGGCCTGTCCTGAATCATAATGGCACATATATCAAAGCACCATGCTTTTACCATCTTTGTAAAGAAGCAACACCACAGTGCACTGTTTAAAAGCAATAACCACAATCTGCGTATATTGTTGGCTCTTCAGAAAGATTGTTAGTGTGTTTTTCCTTTTGTAAGCTGATCTGAAGAAAAGTGTCTGCTAAATTAATGAAGTTTATTTGAATTTATTACTAAAATTTAAATGAAAAGCCAATAATAAGTTAATAATGTTGAACGCAAACATATAACTAAATAGTTTATACTGTGGGCCAGTTTCAGAAAGGTGGTTCAACCAACTCTGAGTTTAAACTTTAACTCTGGGTTGACTTACTCTGAGTTTGGGAACTTGGGTTCAGAATAGCTGAAAATATTTGGTTAAATCAACTCTGAGTAGGTTGATTCTGAGTTAACCATGTGCACAACAACAATAAAAAGCCATTATGAATAGAGCGCAGATATTACGATTCACCATGGCAACATCACCCAGGGGAAAAAGACCCTGCTCCAACTAGGTTCATCAACCATTACTCCTTCCAGAATAGCCAGAAATCTGGGAGTTATTACTGTAGTTATTGTAGTTTTTCTCGGGTCATGTTGCCAACACCACCCGGTCCTGTAGATTGACTCTCTACAATATCAGGAGAATTAGACCTTTCCTTTCCGAACACACCACTCAAATTCTTGTCCAGGCTCTAGTCTTGTCCAGAACTGGACTACTGTAATTCTCCTCTTGCTGGTCTTCCAGCTTGTACAACTAGACCTCTTCAAATGATACAAAATGCAGTGGTGCAGGTGATCTTCAATGAGCCGAAGAGAGCGCATGTCACTCCTCTCTTTGTTAGGTTACACTGGCTTCCTATAGCCGCTCGCATCCAATTTAAATCTCATCTTTCTCTGTGGTATGCTAACGATGCCAGTATTATTGCACTTTGCCTAGTTGTTTTTTTTTTTGCTTTAATTACTTCTATTTTTTTAGCAACTTTAAGTCGCTTTGGATAAAAGCATATGCTAAATGACTAAATGTAAATGTATTTGCAGTGAAGAATACTGCTACTTTACAGTGGTAAAGCTATTTACACTAAGTGTTAATAAAAGGTAAACGCTATTTAAACTACTTTAAATATATTTTAAATATACTTAAATATATATAATTTTTTTTAAATATATATAATTTTTTGGTAGATGCAGGATTTTCTGCTATTTACATTACTTATTGCAAATAGTGGCAATTATCTGCACTTAAGTATTGTTCTACATTATTAAACAGTATACAATAACAACATTGCATGCAAATTATAATTTAAATTCAAGTTATTAAATAGATGCCACCTTTTCCAGACAACATAAACCTTCCATGCACCTACCTTAACCACACCCGATTCTTTCTTTCAATTATGACCTTAATTTTCATTGAAAAAATGCTTTTTCGACATGACATTTGAAAATGAATTTGAAAAAAGCTCTGCTAAAAGAGAATTTGAACTCAGATCATGCTTTACCATCTACGCCTCTTAGTGGTTGTCTTTTGTCTTGGACTTAGTGTTATTAGTCTCTGCCAACAAGGCCAGCTACACTCTGTATATCTGTCACACAAAGCGTGAAATTCTATATTCCAGCTAAGAAAAATTCCACCACTGTTATAAAATGGAAGCACCAGAATGAAAAATAAATGAATTTATTAAATTGCAATTTTAAATACACAAGGTATAATAAACTACACCACTAAAAATCAATACAGCACCATAAAACCGGATAAATTGTAACATACACTCCCACCTGCACAGGTATCAATAGCATTAGCTCACACT
This sequence comes from Yasuhikotakia modesta, assembly GCA_036877545.1. Lineage (NCBI taxonomy): Eukaryota > Metazoa > Chordata > Actinopteri > Cypriniformes > Botiidae > Yasuhikotakia > Yasuhikotakia modesta. The sequence continues at coordinate 6,822 of JBAJNP010010174.1, forward strand.
CACACATTTATCAATAACCCAATTTCACATAGACACCTAGCTAAACGTTAACAATACAGCCAGAACAGTTGGTAAACCATAATAAAGACCATACAGTCCACAATGGAGACCATCCAGTAAACACAATCCCAGTAAACACAGTCCCAGCATACAGTCAACGTGGTCGTCGCAGCGGGGGGAGAATAAGGCGCACGTAAGCAGTCCAGCAACGGCCACTTACAGAACCGCTTCTTCCAGGCTGCTTTCTCACTCTCCACACCACCGGCTCTTCCTCCACACAGCTGCGACAGCTCCTGCGCTTGGATCAATGCAAGTTGTATCGACGTGGCGCTAAATCCACTTTGTCCTACCAACTTGCTCCCCGCCGTCCGCAACGAATATTCCCAAATAAAAAACGCCCACCGCCCCAAAAAACTGTGTCACAAGAAAATTCACCCCACACCATGCAAATCAAACATAAATCCAATTTTAGTGAACAGAAAAAAATAAAAAAGGGTCAGTGAAATATAACAGCCCACAACTAGATGTCCCACCTTTGACATTTCCCCCCCCCCCTCTTTAATACAGGTTGTTCCGACCACCTATTCAAAACGATACCTAGCTGGGGGAACCCCTAAATTGGGTCACTGTGAGCAACTTACACCTGGCTGGCCCAAATCACTAGGAGAAGCACAAGGTCCCATGGGAGGGTCAGGTCACTGAGCCGGTGCTAGACCCTCTATGCCCATGGCTAGCTGTTGGTTGAAGCTTATTAACAGGCCTGGGAGCCACCAGGTTGGAGGGGGCAAGGGATCAGTCTGCTTCGTCATGGAGGGTCCTGGTGCCTCTGGCTCCAGGTCATCCTGCAACACATTCAATGGCCATAGTCGAAGATTATTACGATGCACTGTACGTGTTGGCACTTCTTTACCTTCTAGTTGAAGTACATAGACTGGATGGCCTTCTTGCAGCTGCCTAACCACCACGAATGGCTCTGGTGTCCACTTCATATTCAGCTCCTCAGTCCACAGGTAGCCTAGCGTGCCTCCCAAACACCACATAATGTGGGGTCATCCCTGTGGTGCTATGGGTGTTGTTGTTATATGCCTGGACATGGGCAGGTAGCAGGTTAGGCCACTGGGCTTGTTCGGCTTCTGTCAGGGAGCTCAAAAAAATCTCTGGTTAAATCTCGCTCATGCACCATTCCCCTGGGGGTGATAAGCGGTAGTACGGCTCTTCAAACATCCATACATATTACATAGCTCCTTCATCACTGGAACAAGCAGCACTTTTTAGGCTGCAATTTTAACCCATGACGATGGAGACATTGGAACACCTCTATCAGGTGATGTAGGTGACTATTAAAATCAGAAGAAAACACAACCACATCATCAAGATAAATAAGCAATGAATCATTCACAAGGTTTCCCAAGCAACATTGCATAAATCTTTGAAAGGTGGCTGGGGCATTATACAATCCTAATGACATCCGATTAAACTCATATAGGCCACATGGGGTTGTGAAAGCAGTCTTTTCACTATCCAGGGGGTGCATTTCTACCTGCCAGTAGCCACTCGCTAAATCTAATGTGGAGTACCACTTAGCCGCCTTGAGCTAAGTCAATGACTCCTTGATACGAGGCAACGGCTATGCATCTTTATGTGTGAGGGCATTTAACTTCCTATAGTCTAATTGCCAGCTTCCATCCTTTTTCTTTACAAGCACAATTGGGGCCGCCCAGGGGCTTGCACTCTCTCTCACCACACCAATATCCAGCATATTCTGCAGCAAGACCCTCAACTCGGTGTAAAGACTTGGGGGGACTGGTCGATACCTTTCTCGGTTTGGAGGTGCTGACCCAGTTGGTATCTGATAACACCAGTACAGCCAAAATCTTCATCATGGCTGGCAAACACGTTCACCCACTTCTGCAACAATTTAGTCATCTCCCCCTGCTGGTCATCTCCCTTCAAAGCCAACACCGGATGTAGTGCAGTGGCCTCATCTCCCTCCATAGTCCCTATTCACATCACCTCCACAACGTCCGTCGTCACACTGTGGAGGATAATCTCTCGTTCCCCGCCGTCACCACCTCAGTCACTTGAGCCAAAGGCTCAAAAAGAATGTCTCTGTTGGGGAACCTCCACTGGATATGGATTAGGGTTACACAATCGACAAGGCACTTGTCCGCCATGTAATGTCATCACAATGCGGGTCACACACCACTCTGAGCCACCGTCAGGAAGGGGTTCTACAATCACATTACAAGACTGATTAGAAGCACTATCAAATACCTGTGTCCACACAATCATCTCAGACTGAGGTGGAATAAAATTGGTGGTTGTCGTGATAATTTCACTACAGTCTGGTGGTAATCCGATGGTATTCGGTAAATGCTCAAGCCCACGCATTTCCCTCAATTAATGGCATGGTGGTCTTAAAGGCAGACAGTCCTGGGTGATTCCCTTGAACAAGAGCAGACCAATCAGTTTCAATAATATTCATGCCAAGTATACCTTTATCTGGCCCCAAACAGTCATCATTTACAATAATTACACCCTTCCCCAAAATCTGACCTACCATGCAGTCCACTAGAACATAGCCCACATATGGAATCTTCAAGCTATTAGCTGCACGAAGAGTCAACCAGGGGGCCTCATCCATGATAGTCAAGCAAGTGCTTTCAACATATTTCTTAAATAAGTGTTGACTAAGCAAAGTGACTTATGAACCAGTATCAAGAATAAACGGTATAGATTTCCCATTCATTTTTACAAAAACATCAGGGCACTCACCAATCAAAGCGGACTTTGTTGTACCATGGGCTCTTTATCCTGGGTAACTACCCCCACTACCTTGCCCTCAGCTGTAGGGGAATTTAAAAATCCCGCCACCCCGATGGTCTTCTGGGGCAACGGTGTTGGACATGCCCCACTTCTCCACAATTTCGACAGATAGGGCTACCTTGCCCATCCCACTGGTAAGAAGGTGCTACTACTTGCCGTTGCCTTACCTGTAGAACTGGTGCAGGGGCCACATGGTCTGAGGGCTGAACATGAGACACTGACAGCAACTCCATGTTAAAAGGGAGTACAGACAAAGCTTTGGCCAAGTTTGTACCATGGCATCCAGCCTCCATGGAACTGGATGAGGCAGAGAGAATCAAAAGAGACATTGCGCCATCTTGAGAGGCGAAAAGGTACAACTGGGCTTGCTTAAAGCTTCTACATATGTGCTTCACAACCTCACAATGAAGCATTTAATCCCCGGGCCTCAGCCCCTGTCTCGACAGGATGTCTGCTCTCAAGTTGCATCCAGGGAATTGAACTGCTCTCAATAAGAGGAGTTTCCCATAGGACTACCAACACATGGCGGTCAAATTACAGGCCCGGGAGGAAATGTTTTAAATCTTGAAACACTGCCAGAATTTCCAGGCAGTAGATGTGCCAAGTAAGGTGGCAACCTCCACATAGACTTTGGGCCGGACAATCACTCATGACCGCTCTTTAACCGGTGAAGGATGTGTCTGTCGGTGAAGGATGTGTCTGGAAGCATTACACGCCGACAAAGAGCTCCCAGTAATGGGCCCTAAGAACGAAAACAAGGTTTCCTTACATGTCTACGGCACGTGACCTTGATCATGCAAAGTTGATTTCTGCCTCTGGGGAAAAAACCTTGTTGTAAGCCACTACTGTAGGGGCCTCATGCACAGCAGGCCAAAAAGAATTCTGTTGGGTGCAGCTGCCATCAGGCTTAGTAGTTTCCACCACCGCAGTGTTGTCGGTGCACACCAATATGCGGCGGTCTCTGAGGCCTGGGAAGAAATGCTTTAGAGCTGAAACACTGCTAACATTTCTAGGCAGTTGATATGCCAAGTAAGATGGCAACCATCCCATAGAACACAGGCTGGGTGGCCACTCGTGATCGCAAGCCCAACCAGTGAGGGATGCATCTGTCACTAGCATGATGCGGTGACTAAGAGCTCCCAGCACCAGGCCCTGAGAGAAAGTACTTTAAATTAAATTGAGAGAGAGGAATAATTCATTTATCCTGAGGAAATTCAGCATTGGGCGACAGATAGCTGGCTAGAGTCTGCTCAACCCGTGGCATTGCCTTAAACTCGTGCTCATACAGAGAGAACTCATCAATGCTTTCTACGTCCACTTCCTCAGAAGATGGGAGGCAGAGAGTCGTTACCTTCTCCCCAAGCTCCATGTGGCACTACAGGCATTACTGTTGCTCTGCCTTCTCGAAGGAAGCCATCCAAGAACTAAGCATACCCAATATGACTCTCTTGAGAGCTGACTGAGCTTGCTTTGCTCTCAAACAAACAACACAAATCCATGTGTGTTTAACCTGAAGATAGCATTTATATTACGAAAAATAACACACTGTCTAAAATTCTGAATGTTATTCGCTTTTTCATCAGAGAAAGCTCATGAAGAGCAAAGCATTTGCATTAAGAACAATGCGTACTGTCAACTCTCTCAGGAGTGGAGTGAGCGTGCTTCTCTCTTAAACAAACAGTGGATAAACCGTGTGTATCCCACCCATAGATAGTACTTCTAGCGCTGGTGGGAAGGGTGGTAACACGTGGTCTAAAAATTTAATTTTATGCTCTATCCCCTTTTTTATGTTTTGCTTTTGACTTTTTTTAACTCTATGACAAAACAACAGATAAAATCGGACAAACAATTCACACAGAGCACTTCAGATGACTTTTTTCACTTATCTGTATCACCCCCCCCCCCCCATTGGACTGATTTCTCATAACTTTCATAAATGTAAGTTTCTCCTCCTATCCCAAACCAATGACACAGTATTTACACCATAGCTATGTGATGTCACACATTGATTAACTTGTTAATATTTATCGAACTTCATTCCAAAGTCATATTTATCTCAGAGTATAAACAAATGCTACACTGCGTATTAGGCTTAACTGGTTATCTCGTGCAAGACAGTGATTGCAGTAACAACCCAAGATGTTGACTCAGATTTGGATTATTCTGACCACAAACCATTTAATTGTCTTGGGGACAAACTTAATGCATGTTCCCTGTGATGATAAAGTCGTGGAGAAGTTATCCCGCCTGGCAACCACATACATCAATGAGGACAGACAAACAGGTTACAAATTTGCACTTAATAGAATCTCAAACGTCCAGGCACATCCACAGGTTGGTGAGCAGCTATTTTTACCAGTGGAAAGACAACCATAGCATTAGTAGATCTACTTGAATTATTAATTAATTAATTATTATTATTAATACAAATAAACATAATTAAAAGTAATTCAATTAATTATTAAATGTTGTTCATTTAAAAACATTTTCTTGTCCTAAAGGGTCTAGCTGGAAAGGTCTATTATCTGGATTTAGACGTCCTGGAAACCAAGTGCCATGTCCTCAGTTCACACTCTTGGAAGAAATGTGCTATAAGACCTTTCATGGAAACAGTAAGACTTCAGCTTCTTGCTGTTGTCAATAAGATTGTTTGTTACTATGAATCACTTAAATATGAATGACATTTATGTCAGCTTGTTTACAAGATGGAAGTTTGTTGTTTGTCTCTTTTTAAGGTCTAAAATATTCTCAGTAGACATTGATCCAAAGCTGAAAATTATCCAGAACTCTGCAGAGCATGCAGAACTAGCAGTTTCAATCACCTGCTAATTCTGCCCCCAGTCTGGCCTAGTTAATTTATTAGCTTAATTGAATTTTTAATAAGTTAATTTATTTTTGCTTTACATATTTTACTCCATGTACTTGTTTCAGAAAGTTGAAAATGAGTGTGATTTAACAGTAGCATATATATTTTTAGTAAAAAAAGACAGTAATACAAGATGACTTAAATGTGAAATCTTCAAAAAAGTGCAATTTTAATATAAATAAAAACAATAAGTGCTGTAAAATTATAGTTTTCAGCTGAATCAGCAGTATGTATGAAAAAATGTTCAGATGTTCAAAAAAACATGTTTCCTTTGTTGTAGCAAATCTCAGGAAACTGCAACACTACTGTACTGCACACACCTGAAGGGTTCTCTTACCTCTACAGCTATGATTGCACGCTGGTCCCAGGTCAATAGTTTATTTTTTAATTAGTTTTATTGTCTATAGCTTTTTGCAGACATTTTCAGAAATAAATAGCTACTGACAATTACAAGCTCACTGAATAGTACAAAGTTAAAACAATAAAGGCACCAGTCCAAGAATCCATTGTTTTGTACTCTGTTTGGGGAAAGCCCTAAAGTAAGGTCCTGTTTAGTATCACTTTTGAGTAATTAATCTTATGGTGAATCACTAATCTGGACTATAGTTCCTTAAATATATGCACTAATCTTTGTGGCCTGCATTCTTTTATTTTCAAAGATCCCCCAGAGAAGTTACAGTTGACCTGTCCAGACTGTCCTTTGCTACTGCCAGTAGACAGTGATGAAGCCATCTCTACTGCGAGGACAACCCTCCTCAAATACAACAGACAAAGCACACTTCCTGTCAGCCTCACTGTGGACACCATTACCAGAGCCTCCCATCAGGTTACAACAGCTATCAAACAATTTAGCATTTTAAAATGTTCATTTGTACAATACAAAACAAATTAGGACTATCACAAGTAATAACAATTTTGAAGGGAAACAGGTAACGGGGGTAAAACAGAACTAAAAATTAAGAAGGCCAGTTTTTTGCCAGATGCAATAAAAGTTGGGTAGGCAGGTTGTTAATAATTCTAAGCGTGATTTATTCTAATAGCATGAATTATTCGCGTAATTCGCAACTTGTGTGAACTGCTTTTTCTATTACTTTAGACATACGCTGTGAGGTGCACCATTGAGACACCTGTATTAAATGTCACCAGTCTTCAACAAGCTGTTTCTCTGCGCATGTGCAAAACTTGCCCTGTGTTGATTCTTTGTGCTGATTGCTAGCCTGTTACTCAAATACTAACCAGATTCCATTCGGACTAAATTCTCCATCATGCCACATACCTGGGACTAATTAGACACACACCTGCACCTCATTAATTGCCTCTATAAAAACCTCTTCGAAACTAACTGTTGCAAAGTCTTGATTTGCTCCGGCTATAATTCCTGAGCGATTTTTCCTGTTATTGTGTATTCCTGTGTGATTACCCTTTGCTACATTTTGGACTGTTTACCGGACTCTGATTATTTGCTGTCTGTCTCAATCTCTGACCATTCAGTTTTGCCTTCACTTTATTGTAACAATTTGCCGGTTCTTAAACCTGCCTGTTCTGACCTACGAATTAAACCTGCAAATGGATCCTAACGTCACCTATGTTACGCCCCCTCCTAATGTCTAGTATCTGAGTCCTTCCCCTTGAGATGCATTGCTTCTGCTGGCATCTCATGTAATTTAGTTGAATCTTATCTCAGTGGATGCTGCTGGGCTTGGTCTTTAAATGTGAATGTGGCAACAACATAAAAATAAACACATCATGTGAAAGCAAAGTTTTAATGGCTTCTGTGAATAACTCTTTATTATCTAATAAATATATTTCATTAACATTTCTCCTAATGACCATCCTCCTTCAGAGATCCCCTGTTTTTGCTAGCTTTGTGGAGTACACAGTACAGGAATGTTCCATTTCTTCATTCCCAGAGGTTCTGTGTGAGCTGGGACACAAAGGAAAAGAGGTTTGTTTCCAGAGTCAATGTAAATGTAATTGTGCTTCACAAATATCAACAAATTTTTGTGTTATGCATTCGTCCAGTAAATTTGCATAATCAAGACATCTTTTGTTTCCCAGTAATTAGTAAAGTTATTATGTTTGTCTCATTTCATTTTAGCCTATTGGGTTCTGTGTTGGAGAGGTCCTTGGCACTGATCCCTACCAGCAAGATGTGAAGGTGTCCTGTGAAATATTTCACAGTCAGGTACCCTAAATATTCTTGTTTGTACTTTGTAAAGTGAGATCACAGGCTAGTTTGTATTACTTGATCAGGACACCATGATAGAGGCAGTTTGCCTGCATGAAGGTTAAGTGCCTTATTATGTCCCTTTATAATTTTGGATTGTGTATAATCATATTTGGCAATGGGCACCTCTTTTAATAAAAAATGCATGGTTTTACTTCCCTCTTGCTATTTTTGTAATTTTAGAACTAATAAGATCAAGCTTTCCTAAATATGTTTATATGGTGAATACAAGTTTGTTTTTCTTATGGCAATATTTTTAATTGTTTATGCAAAAACTTTAGATGTTGCAGGGTTTGGCAAGTGTGAGTGTGGTATACTGTAGTGCTTCTTAGTGGGTTTGTTTATGTAATATTAAGGCATACATTAGTTTGTATACCACAAAACATTATTATTCAAACTGTAAAATGATTGTTTATCACATTGAAGGTCTATCACATTTGTTTTTGGTGAGAAGGTTGTTGTGATTTCTTCCTAAGATTGAGGTGGTTAAGGGCATAGAAGCTGTGGTATATGATGGTCTATCATAGATCCCTGAACTGTTGCGCAAAGTGATTGCTAGGGATTCCCTTAGTTAATTCTCACAAATTTGCTGACTATTTTAATCTCTATTTGTGTTTAATGAGATTAATGGTTCCCAACTCTGGTTCTCCACTGAACATTTTTGTTCAGGAGACGTTAAAAATGTGCAGTGTTGGAGGTACTTCATTAGCAGGGCTGGGAGCCATTGCATTAGATTTCTCAGAATAAGTAATATGGTTGATGATGACGATGGTACCCTCTCGTGGTGAGGAGAAGGCGGGACAGAAACCCTCCTCCACCCCTCCCCCCACAAGTGGCTCCTGACGCCGACGTCTGCTGCGTTGACATTTACACATTTACAAGAATGCTAACCTCAATTGTGGACCTTGGAGGCAATGTTCTCAGGCAGACCATAGAAGTGGAAGATGAAGTTACATAAGCTCTCCACTGTTTCAAAGGACATGGGAAGTTGGGGAAGGGGAATAAGGCAGCAAGCTTTAGAGAACTGATAAATAACTGTGAGGGTGGTTAAATAAGTTAGGAAGGTCAGTGATGTAATTTAGAGCTATATGGGACCATGGGCATTGTGATGTGGGTAATGGAGACCCACCAGGAGTTATCTTGGGGACTTTGATATTTGGCACAAACTTAACAGTATCTGTCGATAGATTTGGTCACCAAAATTGGTTCCTTAAGAATAAGAATTTGTTCTAATGCAGCGAACACTAATGGTAGAGGATAGCGGAATTTGATGGTTATATTATTGAGGCCTTATTAGTAGGGTAATTAGAAGGTCAGATAAACCCCTTTAAAGCCAGTAAAATGAAAAGCCAGTTCCTCCTGTATAGATTTTCATTGCTTCAAATTCAGGTTGTGACAGTGGAAAATTATAAATCACTCCAGGAATGAGGTTAATTGCACAGTCAACAGAGCGATGGTCTGGTCTCAGCTAGGAAAGGAGAGAGATTTGAGAGATGGGTGACTCGGGTCAGGCACCGTTTGTGACAGGAGATGTCCCATTACATTTTCTCTCCTCTACAGAAGATGAGGGGATTGTGCAAACAGAGCAAGGGTTCTAAAATGAGATCATGATTAGGTGAAACTAAATGTTTTTTAAATGCATGGCTGCTGTTTGTAATCTGATTTCATCCGTGATGCAAGAGTCTATTAATGCTTTTGTGGTGATAGTTTTCAAACAATCAGACTCCAATAGGGGTCAGGGCATGCAACAAGCAAACAGACAGAGTCCTGTAAGCAATAAAAAATACAGTAAAAATGCTCAGAAATGATAGCCAAATCAATAGGGCAAATCAAGACTGTTAAGGATTTGTATTGAAATTTCCAAACTATGTAGCATTATTGTTTACAGTACAACTATTGCATTGAAGAATTAGATATAACTTCGTATAAAGATAAATGTTCAAATTATTTCTGCTGCTCCAAACATAAACACAACAATTTAAAGCATACAGTACAGGGAGTGCAGAATTATTAGGCACGTTGTATTTTTGAGGATTAATTTTATTATTGAACAACAATGTTCTCAATGAATCCAAAAACTCATTAATATCAAAGCTGAATATTTTTGGAAGTAGTTTTTAGTTT
>JBAJNP010010175.1:0-15157 GCA_036877545.1 Yasuhikotakia modesta
TGTGTGTGTGTGTGTTTTTCACGCAATCTGAAACAGATGCAAACACACAACAGTACATCAGTCATTCCTAATACAGAACCGCATCCAGCCGTGTTGGACCAGCTTGACTGTGGGCAGCATTTAAAGGTCATTTAGACCTTCCCTAAATGAACAGTGTCAGTCCTGTTGAGAAACAGGAAGTCCGAACCTTCAGCACAGTCTTGTGATGTTGAGTGTGTGTGTGTGTGTATCTGTTCCATTCTATTCTGTTACACTATATCTGTGTTCTTGTCATTTATTGTATTAAGAGAGTGTGTGTGTGTCTCACCAACACAAACATCCTCACAGAGGATGCAAAACTTACAGCCGGAGTTTCACCAGATTCTGAACTCATTGGATTAATGGAATGATGACAGCTCTGGTAAATGGTTTTTTTTACATGATTTCTGAGGTCAGATCTCTCATGTTTTCTCTCCCTCAGGCGGGCAGTGATGGGGAGAGTATCGGGAATTGTCCGTTCTCCCAGCGTCTCTTCATGATCCTGTGGCTGAAGGGGGTGGTCTTCAACGTCACCACCGTGGACCTGAAGAGGTGGGTGTGGCCATCACTGAGACAATATGCGTGCTTAATAATTAATGTATTATTTTGAAATATGTTGTCAAACTTATTGTTTGCTTCTTAAACTTTATTTTACTTTACTTTTGTAACTTCTTTACTCTTTAACTTCATGATGAGTCTGTTTCTCACTCTCAGGCAGTTTTTTAATAAAGCTGTAAAACAAAGAGACATTATTCAGCTGTTGACTTTTAATGCCCTTAAAATGAAATCAAGTGAAAGTTATAGAGTTTCTTTCTTGGTTTTTTCCTCCCTCTGTTTTCTTTTCTTTCTGTCCTCCATTCCTCCATTTCACCCTTTTGAGGCACTAAGAGGGAACGGGTGACTCATGCCAGGGGCGTGAGGTCATTTCCTGTTGGTTAGATCAGATTGTTTCTCAATCTCCTCATGGGAGATGCTGTGTGTCTCGATGCATGTAGCATTTTTATAATTCATACATTTTTAAAATATAGATGTTTTAATGTTTTCTTCTGTGTGTGACAGAGAGTAAGTTTAGAAATGACTTTATATGAAATCTATTTTTGTATTGTTTTTTTTAATCTGTGTGTGTAATGCCTTTGAAAGCCCCTAGTAAGGACTTTGTGTTCTGTGTGTGGCCCCGTGAGGAAACCTTATCGCTGCATTTAAAAATAAACAATTCATTAAACATTTCTGCTGTCCATTCTGGCTTCCTGTTATAAAGGGTAAAAATTACATCTAAATATCTGCAGTTTCCTTTTAGATTAAGTGTGTGTTCTTAAGTGTGTGTTTTCTTACCGATTTCTTAAGTGTGTTTTCTTCATTAAATGGTGTAATTGTTAGAGAGAAACAGCATTTGCTTTAAAACGTGTTTTTTGCAGGAAACCAGCTGACCTGCAGAATCTGGCCCCAGGAACTCACCCACCCTTCATCACCTTCAACGGCGAGGTCAGGACGGATGTCAACAAGATCGAGGAGTTCCTGGAGGACGTTCTCTGCCCTCCAAAGTAAGTGGAGACCCTCATGTAAGACCCTCGTCATTTCTGTGAACACACTCTTGAATGTTTAAGGGTTTATTTAACCAATACTGTGTGTCTGTGTGTGCATCTGTGTCTGCGTGCGGCTGTGTCTGCATGTGTGTGTGTGTGTGTGTGTGTGTGTGTGTGTACACAGATACTCCAAACTTGGTGCCAGACATCCAGAATCTAACACTGCAGGCATGGATATATTCGCCAAGTTTTCTGCCTTCATCAAAAACTCCAAACCTGATGCCAATGAGGGTAACAGATAATTTCCCACAATGCACTTATAGGCACAATAAACGTACAACTGAACTAAACTCCTTTTAAACTCCCATAAACGCACGTCTCAGAGTCCTTTTGGTTACACAACAGTTTGACCGTGACCCTTAACATAAACAAACTTCAGTCTCCACCCCAGAGCGATGTTGACTGTAGGTGATAAGCTTTCAGTTGCAGCTGGAGACTGTGTCAACAGTTGTCTCAGTATGAACAGACAGTGTTGTGTAAGTGAGAAATCACACAGTCCCGTCAGAGCCGTAGGGTTTTAATTCAGAATCATGGGTGTTACATTTATGTTTATCTGTTGTTAATCTATAGCTACTGTATGTTTAACTCTGTATGTTTCCTCTTGGTAAGAACCTGATGATAGATTCAACGCATTTCAAAAATGAAATCTTTTGCCTTCATCTCATTTTAAAGGGAATTCTTTCAGTTTTCACATACAATGTTTTCATTCTCTCAATCATGCAAAGAGATCAAGTGTGAAAACAAATAAAAAGTAAAAATAATTGAATCTAAACTGATGATGTTCTCCAGCGTTGGAGAAGGGACTTCTGAAGACCTTGCAGAAGTTGGACGAGTACCTGTGTTCTCCTTTACCTGATGAGATCGACCACAACAGCATGGAGGAGATGAAGACCTCCTCACGCAAGTTTCTAGACGGCGATCAGATGACGCTGGCCGACTGCAACCTGCTCCCCAAACTCCACATTGTTAAGGTATTGAGACCAGACCAGTTAATGCTGCAGATAGGAGACCGGTGTGGCCCTTTAATATGATAATTCATGCTATTATTATGATCTGCAATATTACATAAACCGGCTAGCATTTAGATTCATTGTTAAAAGTATGTACTGTGACAGTCGTCATGGTTACAGCCGTCTCTCACCAATTTGTGGGCTTGTAGGTGGTGGCAAAAAAATACAGAGGCTTTGAGATTCCTAAAGACATGACGAGCATCTGGGCGTACCTCAACAATGCCTACACGCGCGAGGAGTTCACCAACACCTGCCCCAGCGACACGGAAATCGAGATCGCCTACGCCGACGTTGCTAAACGGCTCGTCAAATAACGGACCGGCCCGTTCTCCACCGCCCTCCTGCGCTGGGACTGTTTATTTTCTATCGCAGGAGAAAGAGAAAAAAACTGGACGCTTCATTTTTTTTTTTTGAAGTAAATTCCCAATGCCTGATTTTTCCCTCCCCGGTTCCTTACAGCTCCAGGATATTTTGTTCAGTGTCAGCACACTTTATTGTCATTCTTTGTTTTAGTTGGAGTGTTGTGGAGATAGAAACTGATTGAGTATCAGCGTCTAATAGTGTGTGTGCTGTTGGGTTTTAATGACACGCACACACACACTCAGAAACACAATTCTTTCACCCACTATGTAGCAATAACAGAGTGGGTTTACCAGTCGTTTGTTTTATTATAGATTCAAAAGAAGAAAAAATGCTTTTTCTAAGCTTGCAAGGGTCAAACATTAAGCAGTTTGGTTTGTTTGGTTTTTGGCTAAATTCCTGTAACAGTGTTGAAAGCTGCCGTGTTTGTTTTCAAAGAGTTTGTGCTGCACTCAGACCTGAGCCCAAAAACATCTCCAAAGTTCCTTTAAAGATGTTTGGAATAAATGAAGTACGTATTGAATTCTTATTGATATCTGAATGTCACGTTAATTCATATCATTTAGGTTTGCCATCAGTTGTTTGTAGATGCATCTGTGGCCTTTTGATGAAGGACAGACCGCCTGATACGTGAAGATAAACTCTAGATCTGCCTTATTCACTCTTATTCTATCTCACGGCACGTAAACATAAAGGGAAACACTTTTGACTCTGGAAGTAGAAATGCAATCGTCACGCTTTACATGAAGTGCCTATAACAGTTTTAGATTTAGAACAGCAGCAAAACTAGGCCGGGGCATCACATGAAGAAGTTTGTGATTTATCACATTTGAAAGGGTACGAGACGGTAGAATGGCTTTATAGCTTTACCAGGATAGACTTGTACGCTCATGTCGCTGTTTATGTTGACAAATATTTGGAATGTAAACAAATCTGGTTCTAAAAAGATGTTAAGTAATTGGTTTGCATGTTTTTTATTTGGCAAATTTTGCAATTGTTTTGAGAATTGTAATTGTATTTTTTTTTCAAGAGAAACGTGTATAAATGTTATACGTTCAAAATGCGAATGTAGAAGAATGACCGTGATTTGTAAAATGACACGTCTGGCCTTACATATATTTTCACAAAGTAGCAGAAAAGTGTAACATTGAACATAACTTCAATAAATATATATAAGAAAAACAAGACAGTCTTGACATTATATAAGAGTGAAAAGTTAAAGAAACATAAAAAGATTTGCAGCTTATATGTCTGCTGTTGGCAGTGTTTTAAATTTAACAAACAGCGGGTTTGTAGTTTTTAACAGGCTTGTTTCCAAATACTTTATCTTGTGCTGGTCAAGCAACAGATTAAATGCTTGAGTAAAATTCAGATGAAATGTTTTTCAACCTTTTCTGGCAACCGCAAAATCCTTTGTTCTGTATTGTTAAATTTTGGTTGTTTATTATGTTCAAAATTGTGCCTTCGGATGATCAGATAAGCACCAGTTTTTTCATCCTTTAATCTCAAGTATTGCTTTGAGACTGAATGTTGTGCTGTTGGTGGTTTTCTGTATGAACAATGTGGTTGTTCTCTCAGACACAGGGGAACCGGTTTGACATTTGACTATTTAAACCCTGCATGTTTGCCATGTGCCAATAAACTGCTGGCAGCTATAACAGTTAAAGTTTGTTTATTTTAGTACAGAGGCTACAGCAGGTGACTCCAGCAGGGGGAACAGCGACCCCTAGGGGCTTCATGTCAGTACTGCATGGGCTCTGACATTAAGCTATTTTTTAAGCCAACCTTACATCTCTCCAAAGTGATGCGTTTTTTCTGTGCTTGATCTCAATGCAACTGCAGCCAATATACAACATTCAACTAAAGCAGCTTTTGTGTTTAAGTGACATAATGTTTTTTTTTACTATTGCATTATTTAGTTTCAGTCCATAATGTCTCTGCATAAGTTAAATGGTGTTAAGCTTGTTGTTGCAGTTTCAGTCTTTAACCAAGTCAGTTAGTTAAACTAGTAGCTGAACTTTGTTAAAGCAGAAAATATATGTATTTTCCAACACATTAAATAATCCATATAGTTTATTTTCTCTCGGATTGAGGCACGTGTGTCTGTGTCTGTACGTGTGTCTGTGTCTGTACGTGTGTCTGTAGGAATCCGTCTGTAAGTTGCATTTCCACAAGGGGTCGCAAATCAAGTTCAATTAAATTAAAGGACCGTCATTCGTTTCCATGAGTTTGAATCCATGAATCCATGAATCCATGAACACCTTTAGAGTTACTGTTCATTTATAGGAATAAATGAATGAATAGATGCATGCCTGTAGTTCTCAGATCGGCTTCTTTTCTAACACATTTATCCTTTGTTAAAAACAACGCAATATAGTTGAAACTGCGCTCCGCCTTAACACGCCTTTATGCGCTTCATGAGCGCGTAAAAACACGGGATCTCCAGCGTGCGCCAAACCAAGCGCAACGCGTCAATCTGTACAGGACCGACGGGAAACCAGCCATTTATATACGCGCATGTACAGAAAAATAACTAACCATGAGCATATCGAAGGGATCCAAGTTTAAGCTGTTTGGAAAGTCAAAGTCTTTGGATAAGAAAAGCAGGGATGAAGCGGACGCGGATGGCGGTCTGTGGGCAGCTTCACCTGCGGAGGAGAGTTTCAGAGGCTCCGTGACTTTACCGTCGAGCCCCGAGCTCCACAGCCCCGGAGATGCCCCGTTTTACCCCGACTCTCTGCCCACCAGCCCCAACGAGAAGAAGAAGAAGAAAAGACGCTTTTTTTCCCTGAGGAGAAAGAAATCCAAGGATAAGGAGCAGCAGTTTCTCAACAGCACCGGAGATGAGGACTCCGTTTACAGCATGTGAGTGTCTGTGGTTTGTGCTTAAGATCTTTAGTTACTGTAGTTCACCATCACACAGATGTTGTAAAACTTTAATATACATAAAGTACAACTTTCTGTGATATCTCTCCTTTAATAATCATTTCTTTAGTACTGTATATAATATGCCATATGGAAACTCTATATAGTGCCACAAGGTACTGAAGTGCTAACAGGTCTCATACATATAGGTGGTCATAGACAGATGCATAGGGCCCTGTATATATGTATATATATATATATATATGTATATATGTATATATATATTGTGTGTGTGTATATATAGTCTAAGGACATTATCTGTTTGCATTTTACAACAATAAAACACAACAACCACAGTATACAGATTTAACTCTGTTTATACAAATACTCTGTTTATTTGTTTAACCCAAATATTTCAACATTAAGAGCGGCTTCATCTCTCAAGTAAAGTGGATAATTTAGTGGATAATGAAAAGCTTGAAAGCATGCAATGCTATTGGACAGGCCAAACCCCTCCCCCCGTCAATCCCATAATCCCATCGCTTCTGGATTTCAGGCATTCGTCTGTTGAGCAATATGAGGCGGAATCTGACAAGTATAAGATGCGTTTGTAATACTGCTGTTGCTTCTCTGCTTGTGTAATCAGGTTATAAGGGCCTTTGTGTTTGAACAGACAAACATGTTTCTGTCTTTTTCAGCTGGAGACTTTTTTTGTAAATACTTGTTTAGGCCGTCATCTTTTGTTCATTAGTCACGAGTCAAGGTCTGTTTTGCAGTATCTATTAAGCAAAATTTCAGAGTAACAAAATTTTCATTCATGAATAACAAAATGGATTCATGGTTTGGTTTGATGTGGCGTTAAATAAGTCTGCGATCTGTTCTTTTCCCAGCCATTTGTCAGAAATAAAGCCTTTATGTTTGTCACTGTAGAATATTCAGACATTATGTAATTATTCATATAAATGAACTGTTTCTGCACATTAGGTATTTTGATTCATTTTTTAACAACTCCAGGACTTCCAGGCATATTCCAGTTTTTCTGCATTAGACTGCATTTATTTTGCCTTTGGTTGTCTAATCAAATAAAAAACACCAAATCTGGTTTGAATCTGGATCCAAATGTGGTTTGAAATCTGATCCGATGTTTGAGACGCATCTGAGTCTGAATAACTGGAACCAGTGTCATTTTTCATCATGCACTTATATGTGACAACATGCAAAGTGTGTGATATTTCCTGGAGCTTTGGGCGAATCCACAAATTTTCTCTTTCCTGTATGAGGAAACAAGCAGATGTTTTATAGAGAGTCAATGCATAAATGTGCATTTGTCCAAAATGTCTAGTTTTGCAGTTTGTAGATACACTGGATTATACATGTTAAAACAAACAGATCAGATTTAATCACTTGCAAAATGACAGTGTGAAGGTCAGTCCTGAAAATTGGATGTGTAATCCAAATCAGATTTGAATTCAGTGTGAACACAGACTGAGATGTTTTTCCATGCTAGCGCTCTTTCTCAGCACACTTCACCATCTCACATTGTTCGGTTAAACTGAATTAAGTCACACTTGACACAGTAAAGTGTGAACGGATGAAATAATGTCCAGCGTCACTCCAGAAATGTAAATGAGATTCATTAGTCCAGACGACGTTCATCACACCAGATTCCATCTTTTTATTACTGTTGTGCTCTTCACAGAACCAGTTCCTATTCCTTAGAAGAAAATAAAACGCCCTGTGTTGTTAAGATTATAAATGCTTGAATAAGCATGCTAAAATAAAAGCAAACAATGCTTTTTTCAGCCATACTCCCCCAAGTTTTATAGGGCAAAACGGCAGTGTGAATTGTTTTGAACAGGTATAATTTGTGGCAGACAAACGTTAAAGGCAGTGAGACCGTCACTTTTGAGGCAGATGAAGAGGACTGGCAAGATTTTCCTGCTGCTGTGGGCAGGAGAACAAAAACCATTACAGAGCAAATATTATCAAAACAAGTCCTGCACTTGAGTCTATTTATAACAGTACTGATCACTCGTGTGTTCAGCGAGTGTTAATTTAGTATAAATCGGGGTGAAATTGTTGTGTACATGTTGTGTAGTGTTATGGGAGGCAGGAAGTTGAATAACACCGGTCTGAATAACAAACCTCATTTGCACATGTGGCTGTTTTCTAATGTGAACTAACTCACAGCAGGTTCACAAGGAAACACATTCTGACTAACACACTATACTGTGTACTAACACTCATGACCTACTCTGATCTCCACAGTTAAAGTTGCCCACGGGCAGGGTGTGTGTGTATGTGTGTGTGTTACAGGTGGGGGTTGATAATGACACAGAACCGGCTGGAAGATGTGGCGTGACATAAATATGCTAACAGAATACTGCCATACAAAGATAATCCACACATTCACACAGACATTCACACACACACATTTATACACACATTCACACACAATCTGAAATAGAATCTCAGTGTTTTTGGGTGACTTGGACATGAAGATCTTACACGGACCGGATCTCAGCAGGGATTAATTGTAACCATTGCCTGAGTCATTCTGTAACTGGCCCATATTGGAAGTTCTGGGCAAGTAACATGACTCACGGTTGGCAAACATCTGGATGCAGAACAGAATGGTTCTGTAAAGCAGAAATAGAAAGTTGTTCCACTCAGAACAGTCAAACACGAGTTTAGATTCTGCCAATAAATCCCATGCATTATTTTATCCCTCGTGAGCGTTTACCACACAAAATTAGTTTTTGCTCAGTTGTGTGTTTGTGTTCAGTTTCCAGATAAATGATTAAAGTTTCTCGGAGGGATTTGATGCTACCAGGGCAACACAAAACCAAACAGCATGCTACAGGTCTGGCTATGTTTACTGCTAGCTTGGTTGTGGAGAAATGTTTCATTCTTGAATTTATGCCAGCATGCTTAGTTTATTCATCACAAACACTCATTGGTGTGCGTTAGTGTTTGTATCAGCTTCAGATAAAATAAACACATAAAGTGAAAATTTGCATCACCTTATGTAAACTTGCAACATGCTCTGTTGCAATGTTTATAGTCACCATATAAAAAAGATCTCTGAATATTTCTTGAACAGCTGGTTTGTTTTTGATATCTATATGGTATTAAACACTTGGGGAAAAAAGCCAGAGGGGGGTACAACCTCTGTTTTGTTTTTCCCCTGTTTTTGTCCTAAAAAGCTCTTTGTTTTCAGCACCTTGAAGCTTTGCATGTTCCTATTTGCAGATAGACTCACATAGCAAGAATGTGTCAAAACTTACGACCCAATAACAGATCCAAAACTATCGCTCATTCACACCTTCTGGTTTATAAAATGGTCCGGTTTGCGTTTTGTACGCCTAGCCAAGTGATTAATGTGTAAACTGCGATTTAATAAACCTTCCTAATAGGACTAGAGAAACCAGTTTAGTATTTTGTCGTTGCACAGTTTCTTTGAATATACAGGATGTTATTATCCTAAATGTGATGTTACAGGCAAATGACTGAAATGTGATTCATGCAGAGCCTGCTATAAAACTGAAAGTTATCTGAATCCTCAGAGGAGGAAAGATGATTCTTTCTTTATTGAGATGGGAAAATACAGGCTGGTTTTCAGCATAATGAAGCGGCTTTTATTGCCTGCCGTGTTATTGAGATAAAAATGAGCGCTGCTTTCATTTTGTTATGGTCTGTTATTGATGTTTTTGCCACTGTAAATGATTGATGGCTATTGAATTGAATTTGTGATAACATACCTCAAGTAGTTTAATCGTTTCATTTCTTTCCTTATCAGACAGCGTTTGTGGCCTTATCTGTGTGTTTCTAAGGTTTCTTAAATGCATAACAACCACTGTTGCAGGTTGTTGATACGTTTAGAGATTTTTTGCTCACAGTGAGATGTTTCAACCAGCCCGGACACATCTGACAGAATCAGAGTGAATAAAAGTTTTGGCATTAGTTTGGAAGGTTTAATCTTTCCTTCTTTTAAAGGTTTTGGATGACCACAGAATCAATCCAATAAATAACTGTGATTAAAATGTGATTATGGCTGTTATAACTTAAGTTAGCATAAAAGCATTCCATTAGATCCATTTAGCTCTTGTTGCATTAATGTTTGTTTCATTAAATACATGTTTAGTTGTTGAACGGTCATGTTGCATGTTTTCTGCTTAGCATTTATTACAATTTAGAATTAGCTTTAAATTCGGCTGTGTGAAGGAATAAAATATGTCAGCACTAATTTTACATGCCAATGCTAAAGAGGGAATATACTATTGCCCCAAAATGATCATTTTAATCATGTCTTTCATAATTAAAGAATGATGTTTTTTATTTCCGAAGCTTTTCTGTTTTTGTCTCATCTGAAATTCAGGTCTGTCCAGATTAAAGCTGCAATCTATAACTTTATTTGGTTACAAAATAGAAGTAGAAAAGTAAACTGCAATTTCATGTTTTGGACAGAGATGACGATAGAGAGGCAACCATTGATGGATTACAGCTTTAAATAATGTTTCATCAACTCCTTCCGCTGTTTAAAATCCTTTAAGTTTACTTTCAAACCAAAACTGGCTAGTCACCAATGCTAGTAGATGATGGGTTGTGCCAGTGAATAGTGTTTGGGATTTTCCAAAACACTCAGAGAACAGTTGAGCCAAACCTGTTTGTTGCAGGACAATGTTTGACTAAATGTTGAGTTAGTGCTTTTGTCTTTGCACAGCAGTGAAGTTTGTGTAGTTTTGTGTAGTTTGTGCTGAATTAGTGTTTAGATGATGATTCACATCCAGACTGAAGGAACTTCAGTCAATCGCCTCATTTAATAACCTTAATATGTAAATCTTAATAACCTTAATATGACAAAGAAGTGAGTTTAATTATTAAAGTAAGTATTTATTTAACAGAATGAAACTGACCGTATTACTTTAAAACTGTATTCAGGTTAAAATCTGAGTGTGTTTGGGTGTGTTTCAGATGAACTGGTTACCAGAGCTTCAGACGAGAGCCATGTGCTGGTTCTACTTAAAAATTTAAGTATATTCCAGAACCTTCTGTGTTCAGAAGGTCAGACATGAAAGCTATTCGCTCTTTAGAAACACTAAACATCCATCTGTTGATTCAAAGGCATCTGTTGTCACTTTTCTGTGCGTTATTGTTTATTTTTTATATATTCTGATCTGTTGTACTTTCCTCAGTTTTTAAGGGCTCGGCCCAGGATTAATTTACCACACCTGCCACTTAGACTTGGATTAAATGGGAAACCTTTCTAGCCATATGCTAAATTAAACTTACTGAGTAACTGGCTAAGGTTTTATTTACGTGCCATAGCCAGTTTATCATTGCATTTGGCACTTGGTAAATGTAAACTTGGGATCCAGATTATAACCAATAATTTCTCAAACTTTCATTTTATCCTAGACTTCAATACATTTAATCATAACAAGATATCAAAGAAAAACTGCAGTCAGCTTATAAAGTGTCTGATGATGCCAGAATGTTTTGCAGTCTGTCTGATTACCCAGTGTTGTGTCTGTGGCGTCAGACTGCAGACAGTCAGCTGTCATCTGCCCTGCATTCAAAACATCCTGTATCCTGCATTAATGTGTATTGGAAGTGTGTGGCATCATCAAACTGGATCTGTGTGGTGAATGGGTGTGCCTCTGGCGTGACGTCACTATTGCATGTTAGATGTAGATTTCCCAACTAAACATGCTGACACGCATTAAATCAATTATTCATCTTATAATAAATCTTAGATTGTGTTCCAACACTTCCAGAGTGAATCATTAACACTCAGCAGCCGAGTCACTGTGTTAATATTTATTAATTTCTCAGAATCTGTGTGTTAATGAGACATTATTGTATGACAGGATTGGTTAGTTGGGTTTTGACCTTTGAAAAATGCACATTTTTAAACTATATGTCAGTCTTTCTAGACATTGTGTAGAAGTGATTTCTCATCGAATTTCTTGGCAGTTGACAGTCATACTATTTTAATTTTTTGGATCACCATACATAAATATTCTGGTTTTATAAACTGATACAGCCCAAATTGTTATGTGTGTTGTTCTTTCATCTGCATTGCTCACTTATAGTCATTTCTGGTTGTTCTGAGTTTATTTTAATTTGATGTTTAATGTTATGACAATGTTTCCTGTTGGCCGGGATGCTACGGTATTCTGCCTTGTCATTGACTTATTTTAAATGGTGCAATATCAATTCTACCCCATACACCAGGATACAGTAAGAGACATGAAGGACTGTTGAAGATATAAACTTTGAATAATTAGATATGAAATCCACACCATGCAGCTTCACTGCAGCAACATCTACAGCCTGAGATCACGGCTTACCTGAGGAGCACAAGCCAGATCATGTATGTCTCATTCTGCCCAGAGGCTCAA
Source organism: Yasuhikotakia modesta (assembly GCA_036877545.1). Classification (NCBI taxonomy): domain Eukaryota; kingdom Metazoa; phylum Chordata; class Actinopteri; order Cypriniformes; family Botiidae; genus Yasuhikotakia; species Yasuhikotakia modesta. Next base: position 12,241 of record JBAJNP010010175.1, read on the forward strand.
ACAGTCAGAGGAAGCTGCTGTTTTAACCCCTTTTCAGTTCTGAGCCTTAACTAAACAGATCAGAGCCAAAAACAACATGAAGTCACATCACTGTTTCGGTGCCTGCAGGAGTAAGACAGAGGTTTTGGATGAGACAAACCAGATTATTAATCCACATTCACACATTTATGGAGGTTGCCAGATTTTTCAGTAGTTTTATTCCAGCATTGTGTTTTGAAGTCACCAAACACTGTAACATTAATTGAGGTGAAATGAAATGTCTTATTTCTTTTATTGTTTAAATGTAATCTTTTAAAACAGGATAAAAATCTGACAGCGACAGATGAGAGATCAGAAATAATTTCTGCCTGTTCTGTGTGTTTTCGTAATGAAAAAGTTTTAGTAAGATTCAATAAGAAGTTTAATCAGATATTTATTTGCGTAATACAACTGTAATGATTTCTCAAAGCTTTACTTGCTGTAGGACAGTTCAATGAACTGCGGGCATTTATTATTTTACATTTATTATTTCCCAAGTAAGTTTTAATGCAAAATGAGCAAATAGGCTAGAAGAGACTTGTGCAATTTAGGAAAGGTAACCTCACACTGTCCTCTGGTGGTTATATCTTGTAAAACAACAGATGCACAACACATGCAGAGGAACAATTGCAACTTCATCCCTAAAAAAGTTTAATACAGTAAAATTAAACATATTGTACTACATCAGTTCGGCTTAATATCTGCCTTGGAGAAAAACAACAGAGGTAATAACTGTAATAAAAGAACCTGTATTTTTGTGACATGTGAAGCCTGTGTTTGTTGACCCTGTTTGGAGGGAAGTTTTTAAAGCATTTAAACTTTATTTCTGGAGTAATTTCATGCATTTCATTAGGCAAATGTAATGCAGCGTTTAAGGTCACAACAGACACTTGTTTTATTTAACCATTTATTCAGGCATTATATGATACATCCTTCTTCACAATTTTGTTTAGATTGCATTAATGAGATTGTTTATAAGATTTAATAAGAAATAAGATTTTTGGGGGAAACGTTGTTAGATTGTAATAATAATCGTCTTAATTTTCTTTATGCAACTTATTTGTTTATGCTTATATATTGTAATAAAATGTGACCTGGACCTCGTTTTGATCAATTTTAGAGTTTCTGCTCTTTTGTTTTTGTTGAAGCGTTAAACGCTTTGATGGAAAACTTTCTTTAAACTTTAATAAAAGGCTCTTTGGAAACAGTATTTCAGAGGAATAGAGCCCCTTGTGGTCTTCATCACAGATCTGTTTGTTCTCCTTCAGCAAAGTAGGACATAGTTTGTCTGTCAGTAACAATCGCTACTCTGTTCCGCAGGAGTTTTGATCAGATGAGCATCAGGACCGAGGACTGCTTTATGACCGACACCTGCCCGTCCCCGGTCCGTTCTCGCACCAACTCAACCATCAGCCTGGATCTCGCTTCACTGCCGGACACTTCATATTCCACACGCAAGCACAGGAAGGTACGAGCAAATGTTTTCTTTCAGCTAACCCAGCTGCTGTTTCCGCTGGGTTAGCTGAAATTTTTAGGTGTGATACCTCTGGAGAGGAACGTACCTGTAGATGCCCACAAGGTGACAACATGTCTAATAATGCTTTACGTAATAATGCTTTTACATGTCTAATAATGCTTTACTCTCTTATCATAGAGCATTTATTAAGTGTTTCGTTCTGATGTTTGTGGTTAAAAAACATCATGGTCACGTTGCTAGATTGAAATGTAGATTGAAGGAAGAAGAATTTGATGGTTTTGATGTTGGGACTTTAGCCTCAGGCTGCTGTTGTCCTGCTTTTATCAATGACACCATATTGCACCAATCACAGCTCTTTATATAATTATATAAATTATATATATTATATATATATATATATTATATAATGTGTTCAGATTTTTTCAGAGGTTGTTCTGAATCACAGTGATATCAGTAGTTATATGAGGTGATAGATTTTTACATAGAGTTTCCCTGTTTATTGTCAGTGTCTCAGTTGCGTTCTGCCTTTAGTCCCTTTCAGAAGCAAGTCTCCAGTCGGTCGGTAGGGGGCAGCACAGACGGGAAGTTTGAGTGAACAAAGTTTATTATTGTTGTACAGATCAAAGTAACAAAAACAAGTGACACCGAGGCAGAGCATTAAAGAGCATTACAGTAGATACAGTATATATAATGTGTTCAGCCCCTCCCACCAAACACAGATAACAGACACCATATTTTTATGTTTCTGTGGCAATACAAGTCCTTTGCCTTTGGTCCAGTTACTAATCACCTGAACAATAAGAGCTAAATATGGTCTGTGAAAGATAATGGTAACATGAGCTGAGGTTGGTATTAGACTGTTTAACTTGACTTGTAGACAAAAGACAAAGTCACGGTTTTGCTGTCCATGACAAATAGAAGTTGAGCTACAGACATAAGTTGAGGGATAATGTCTCAATGAGATCTCAGTAACTCTCATTTTCTTTAAGAACTTAGATCTGAAGCTTTGTTCTACAGACAAATACATAAACATGATCTGTAGATCAAAGCACAGACACTAAAGTCTGTCTGTGCTCAGAAATGACACAATAGTTTCATAGTAACATTGCCCTTTGCTTTTGACCAATTAATAGAAGGGTTTGGCCGAACCCAGCCGTGTGGTGGTATGACACGCACACGTGACATCATATGACTAACCAATGTGGGCCAAGCTGAATTGCATTCTTCACACAAATGGACAATATGTAATGAAAACAGATTCACAAAGTATTTCAACAAATCTCAAAATTAGCATTAATGAGATACACAAAAATAGTTTGTTCTGGGGCAAATATCTGTGTGTGTGTGTGTTGTATTTGTGTGTGTGTGTGCTGTATTTGTGTGTGTGTGTGTGTGTGCTGTATTTGTGTGTGTGTGTGTGTG
>JBAJNP010010176.1:0-16862 GCA_036877545.1 Yasuhikotakia modesta
AACGCCTATAACTCCACAGGACAATATGTCAGTCATTCAAAACCATTTTCCACTTGGAATAAAATTGATTCCAAAATAATATCTTTGCATTTTTGTTGTTTGATGTAATAAAAGTTGTTTTTAATCTCTGTGTGTCAATCATGGACGATTTTACACAGAATTACAAAGTTTCAGTTTGTTAAATGATCTTTAACCTGCATTAATCCAATAGTTCAGCCTCATTGGTCATTAAACCTGATTAGTGAGACTGACTTCATGTGAACTATCACAGCTGTTTTCCCATTACAAATAATCATTAAATGACTCAATTTCACTCTGTTTCCCATCCAAGCAAAGTCAGACGGATGTTTTTTATGATGCTATAAATCATTGGTGAAGTTTTATATGGTGGGATTCTGTGGAGTATCAACTGTGGGCCCTTGTTTTGGTTGCACAGAGAAAGTTACGTGTTCAGTACAACATGGGGTGAGTAATTCAATAAGTCGTCAGAGGCCAGAGCTGAGAATGGAGTGACTGGAAGGGCGATGAAGGGTAAGTTGTGGCAATTTGTTTACCTGTGTCTTGCGTCACAAACGCCCTAAACTTGCTGCTTACGTTTGCTGACCATTTTCATTGATAGTGACGCAAGAGGTGCGTTTTCACGTAGGTTCAACGTCAAAGGTGTAGATGGTTCATTATGGGATGCAGAAATCATTGTTGCATATCTTCCCAGAAAGTCAGTGAAGATAAAATGCATGACAGTATTTGTTATTCCCAATAGCAGATGTTTGGGTGATTATGTGACTCCATTGAATGATGTGGGTTCACCAGTTTGTGAGATTAACACTTAAAACATTGTAATATTATAAAAGGTTCTGACTCCACCTAATGGGTTGCAAAGGCAGAACTACATTAACTGATACTGCAAAGTTGTATGACCTATAAAGCTGAATTATCTGGCAGACAAAGTGCAAAATCAAACTGGACATTTATACCTTAAAGTATATGAACAAACCCATTGAGTTTGACACTGTTGTGACATTTTGTTGTGAAGAAGTGAAATTCTTAATTTGACACAGTCAGCTTTTTGTTTGCATTTTAAAAGAGCAATACACAATGTTTATATTCCAAAAACACTTTTTGTACAAATAAAACAGAGAGATACAGGTCCTATGTGTTTATTAAGTATTCTGAAAAATGTAAATCCTGCCAGTGATTCAAGTCATTTGTAACAGAAACCCCTGGAAAAAATGTCTTAAGCTTTCAGGAAATTACATTTACAGTGAAAACTGTGGGACACATCAATTGAAGGCAAACAAAGATAAAACGATAAAGTAAAAGCAAGATCAATGACTGCACTGATATCTTGCATAAAACAGGTGAAAATACACATGTAAATGTCATTTGTGATACGACATTAACACATTATCACTGCTTTTAATCATTTTGTACCGTCTTGCACTCCAGCCAAATTGGGAATTGTCCATTCAGATTTTTAATTGTCCATTCAAAAAAGTGACGAAGTCCCTTTTCAGGTTTAAGGCATACAGGAGTGTCTCCACAGGTGAACTGTGTTGGGCCCACCAACACTTCAGTCTTCAGTTCTTCGTTTATTGACTTCACTCATGGTTCTGAGGTAAACCTGGGCCAGCCGAGTCCAACGTCCCTATACATGCGAATTAAATAAGCGTTTGCAATTCAATTAATGTCTTGAAGCAAATAAGCCACTATCAAATAACTAGTCCATTTTTTTATTTGAGTTCCCTTTGAATCACAAAACATATAAAATGCATTCAGAACACATAACAAAAGCAACCTCTTCATAAGCATTCTTCGCTTTCATCATCGAACCATCACCTCAGTTAAGCCACTCAGAGCTCACGCTCGCCCTCACTCACCGCCCACTCCCAAAGCCCCGCCCACAGACAGCATCATCACCTTCACACGTACAGGTTTCAATAACAGTGAGATAGAACACACACCATACACAGCATTCACATCAAATTATAAAGCAAGAACACAAACACTTAGTAGATCATTTTAAACATTCCACTACATTTTTTTGGTTTTTTTTTAATGCACCTCTAAATATGATTGCAATATAAGAAAAGGAGGAAGAGAGACAGAACAACAGGGACGGGAGAATGTAAATAAATGTCCTTCTGATGCATGTTCACACTCGTTCACACAGGTCCATGTTCTCACAGTCTCGCAGTTCCAAGTTCTCTCTCTCTCTCAGTCCGTTCGCTCATTCAGTCTCTCATTCTGGGCCCACCAACAAGCCATCACCACCTCACTCAGCCCTCAAAAAAGCGGACAGATTTCATCCATGAAAAGGGGAGAAAAAAAACATCACCCACCGTCTAACACAGTATATGCAGAGTGAAGTTGCGCTCTTTGATGGCAAAGCATTTACACATGGGAAGAAGGGGACTGATACTGAGCTTGCTGGAACATTGCGGCCAACGAGGGACTTCTTCCCGGGAAATTGGAAAAGAGGTGATGAACTGTAGAAGAGATTTATGAAGGCTTGACCAACTTTGAGGAACAAAAACTGCAGAGAATACAACTCAAATCTCTTTATAAGGATGTGTAAACGTACACTGAGAACATTGAAATGGAACTCATAAGATGCTCAAACATACGGGCGTACTGAAATAATGCCGTACGCAAAATAAATTATAGGCCAAACAAAACAGTGTTTATATCACTCCTAACAATTTTAACCACTCTAAAGTAATCTTAAAGAGCAATCGTTACATATATAAGAACATTCAAAGATTTACTAAATGAAAGGCAGCTATTTCCGCAACACAAAAGACATAATATCTGACTACACTTCTCTCAAAATACTTACCATGTTATCTAGATATTAGGACACCGAACTCAAATCTCTACATTCCCCAGCTTGACTTTGTCTCCATACTAGATCCAAACCCGGAATTGAACCCACCGCTTGAGCCCGAATTGGTTCCCGCCCCCCACCCCAGACTAGCTGAGCTGCTGGTGTTGTAGCTATTGCTGCTTGCATTGTAACTTGGGTTCTGATCTCTGTTACCGCTGTTCTGCCCGCTAGGGGTGGTGCCAGAGGCGGCTGTCTGGTTCTGTTGGTTCGCCAACATTCCCATCATGCCCCAGCTACTCTGGAGGGCTGCTTGAGCCGCTGCCATCATGGCGGGATTCAGGCTAAGAGCCCCAAAATTCACACTGCTGTTGGGACTGCGACTACTGCCAAAGCCCTGACCCCCGAACCCCCCAAACCGCCCACGATCCATCAATTGCCTACTATTGTTGTGCTTGGGCTCAGCGTTAGAGATGTGAACGCTGGTTCCTTTGATGATCAGGTCTTCACCGCACAACGACTGAGCAACCTGGAGACAAAAAACAACCGTCAGAACATTGGATGCAGGAAGACGAGATGCAAATCACTGCAAGCCAAACGAGAGCTCGAACCTGATCATCTGCAAAGGTGACGAAGGCAAAAGCTCGGAAAGGTTTGGGGATGAAGACGTCCGTGACTTCGCCGTACTGCATGAAAAACTGTCTAAGCTCATCGGCGGTCATGTCCTCGGTGCAGCGACCCACAAACACTTTCCGGCTTCTCATAGGCTCGTCTGGTGCAGCCTGTTCCAGGAAATACTAGATCATTTAATAAAAAACAAGATCTACTCATCATCGCAGTGCTCACCATGACAAGGCTTCACAACACACACAAGCTTCATCACAGAAAACTTACTGTTTATGTAATTTGGACTCAAGGTTATTCTTTTGGAAACTACAGGTACTTAAACTGTAGCAATGACCTGTGTGTCTTTATTACATGTGACATACCTTTGAATTGGGGAGTTTGCAATCGCACCATCTTCCATCGATCATATGCCGCTGGGACATGACCTTCACTTGCGTTTCGTAGTCTGTGAATCTTACAAAACCAAACCCTTTGGAATTTCCTGTCTTTGCGTCTCTCTTCACCTGAGGGGACGGGTACATCTTAGAACCGCAGCTAACAATGAAGAAGACGAGTAGATGAAGCGGGTTTATACTAACCTGCACCATGATAACTTCTCCAAAAGTACTGAAGTAATCTTTGAGATCTTGCTCAGATGTTTTCCACGGTAACCCTAAAACGATCAGGTCGGAGGTCTTCTGCACACCCCTCTTGATCTTCACAGCAGAAGCTGCATCCATTTCATCCATCTTCCTCTTATTATCTGAAAAGGGCATGAAATCAGCACCTGTTATTAAATATTACACAAAAAACTGAATTATGATTATGATTATGGACGGCACAACATTCAGACATATGAGCACGTGCTTTTTAACTGCTTTATCTGTGCTGGAGGCTAATCGATCATAAACACTTCATGCAATTCATTTACAAGGATGCATCACGTGCACGCGCTTTTACCTTTTGGATAGTTAACCACGTACACCAGGTTGCCCCAATCTGCTTCGGGCGCGTGCAGGACCCCCTCCACCAACCGCACGCCTCTCATGCACTGAGACACCGGGCTCCGGTACCGAAGGCCGCAGGCACCGGGAAACTGTGCGGCGACGGTGGAGAGCAGCACGGTGCCGTCCTCCTCGGACGGGATCTCCATCGGCTCCTCGCTTTCATCCTCCGCCACGCGAATGTAACACTCCGTCATGGCTGTAGCGTCACGCGCGAGCTGTGCTAACAGCTACAGACGATCAAGGATTTCGCCTACAGGACGGCTAACGGAACCGGGCCGGCGTGGTTAAAGTAAACAAAGGCTGGTGCTGACCGAGATCGCTTGGTAACAAACGGGTCGTTTACGCGTAACTGTTGTCCTGCGGCGCGAGACGCCGTTAGCTATGCTAGGCTAACCGCTAGCCGCGCGCACGCTTGAGAAATGAATGGCAGGTGACGTCGCGCGCTGCTTGCGGGGACGCTGCGGAAAACTGCTCATGGGCCGCACAGGTCGCGATTAAACGCACTGTTTAAAGTAACAAACGTAAAGAAAACGGACGGACGGACGCATTACGTTGTTTTTCAACCCCCTGAACTTCTGATAAAATGGCCACCCAGATGCGTCACTGGCGATATGACGTCAACGGGCCGGAAGGTTTCATCGCGGTACATCATAGAGGGATGCTGTAAATGTTAGGTCATAACTTTGTCCACACATTGTGTGTTTCTGGGTGTGTTGTGACGGATGGCGATATTCTGTTGTGTATGTTTAACAGGAGCGTTGGAAGGAGTGACTTGTGTTTTCTGTACTGAGTGACTTAAATAAAGTCCATTTTGTAACAATCCACTGTAATGTAATATTCAGACCCTCATTACGTCACATCACATCTTGCAGGCTCATTACATCAGATCTCAAAAACAAAAGCATTGTTAAAACAATGCATTTAAAGACGAAGATCACTGTATTATCTGTAATATTGCATTTTAAAACAAACATTTATTTGGGGGATGCAGTTATTACATTATAATCAAAGCAACCAAATATTTAGTTACTAATATTCTTCATCAATTGAATAGGTGTTTAAATGCATCGCATTAGGCCTATTGTGTCTATAGCAAAATGATTTTGATGTTAACACTGTGATATTTTAAATCTGCTGGAATGTGAGTGATTTGTGTTCAAGGCTTTTGCACACAAAGCTTGTTTTTTTTAACTCAAATAAGTACATTACATTTTTGCATATTGTCATGTTGTTACCCCACAGCCATTGTTTTTGACATCCATTCATCTATGCAAGTAAATTCGTGCTCTGCAACATTTCTTTGTCACCTGTTAACGTATAAAGTGACAATTTTACAGGTGAAGGATTCTGTAATGTTAAATGAGTGTTAGTGAGGCACAGGTGCAGGTTTTCTGGTTTGGTAAACGTGGTTTTCTTTAACACCTGTGCCTGCCGTATACGTTTATGATGAGGTGGGCTAGCCTTGCTCCCTCGCACTTACTTGCAATCCAGGAGACAAACACAGCTGACGTTGCCAATATAAAGCACTAGTGTCACGCCTCTGTCCATCTAAACTGATGTGCAATGAGCCATGGACCTGATGCTAACAAGGATTTTACTTATTTCAATGTAAGTAACAGCGTTTATGCTAACTGACATGCATTAATTAAGTATCTTAAGCTTTGAGTATGTTATGCTATAACTGTCATCCATTTGTTTCTCATAGACACTTAATTTTGCCCATTTGCTGCGATGTTTTGCGACTTCAGAAGAGAGACTGGATGGATGGTTCATCTGTAAGCATGACAGGTAATTTAACAGACCATGTTAGTCTGTATAGTTAATCATCTTTTAGTTTTTCTTTTAAACTTTTATTCTTTTAACTGACTCATTTTTCTAGAGAGTGATGTGGAATGTTTTTCCGAATATATGGAACTCTGGATCCACAGGATGAGAATTGAAGAATTGAGACTTTGGCTCTCTGGAATATTAAGGATTCAAGGTGGGATTTATGGATTTTTCTTTTTGGTGAACAAGAATGTTTCCCTGACATTTTCATTAAGTAACAAAATCATAGTTATTTTAAATGTTCTAAAAGCATTTAAAATGTACTTTTTAGATGTTGTATTAACGTTATTGCTTGGCTACAACAACATCATTCAAAAAGTTAATTCTGTAATGTTTTTAAAATGTGTAAATGTCCACACTCCACAATAAAATAACTAGTTATTATAGTAGTAAAAATAATAACATTGGCTTTACAAGCTATTGTAAAAAAGCATAACTTTGTAATATCTTCTGCTGCTTTCAGTGACTCTGCTTTCGCTGGAACATCTAAACACTCAGCTGTCTTCTTGTGGGTTTAGTTTGCACAGAGATCTGGACAGAAACTATATCTTTAGAGTCATGTACAGCGGATGTTTTGTCCAGTTAGAGGTTTGTACCTTAAACGTTTTCATAACGTTACAGGATATTATCCTGTAATATTATAGGAAAGGTCTCTTACTGTTGTGTGGCATTAACATGCGCAATGTTTTTGTTTTTAGCGTGGTAGTTATGTGATTGTACTAAACTTGCTGAAGAGAGTAAATCGGTTTGGAGGCAGGACTCAAAAGTTTATGATAAAGTGTCCTGCTGTACTAACACCTCCTTATAGAGAGAAAATAAAGTGTGACGCTGAATTTATTCAGGTAAGATTCATGTTAAAATTATTCTCTTTATAATTAGTTACATTTTGACAATTGCCAAAGCTTGTGTTTGTGTCTTAAGGTTACCAGAGAGATCCCTACGGATAACTGGAATAATGAGGTAATCACTAATGAACGAGTTGATATTTGAGCTCAGATTGAGGATGAAAGCTTTATATACTGTAAGACATTTCTGATGTGATGGTTCCCTGCAGCTGGACTGGTCTCTGGCTTTGAGGGGCAGTCTGGTGGTGGCATTGGGCGACTCCAGTCTGATTGAAGTTAATGTTGAAATGAACAAACCAAATATAACAGTTCAAGGAAGAAGAGACACGATTCTAGTTCCTGTCCAGGTATGAGGCTTATTTATATCTACTGATGATACTTCAGGAACAATCATGTATAATCTCTCATATTTTAAAATGATAAATGACTCTTGGATTTATTATTATTTACCGATTGCGCCATCTGATGGGCAATAAATGAATAGCACCATTCAGTAACACTGTAATAGGAGTTTATCTACAGTTAAAGCACTTAATCGAAGTTTAAATGAGCCCAACTAAAGCAACGACAGGTTTATTTGCCCTGAAACTCTTTTTAATACGTTTTAGGTCTTTCAATACGAGGGACAACTTTTACCACTGAAACTGGTCAGTGGTCATTATGCCTACAGCATGGAGGCAGCCTGTCCGAAAGGTTTGTAACGCTGCTCATTCTGTAACTTCTCCCTATTTTGTAATGGATTCACCAGTTAACCCATCAGCTCTTCTGTGTTCAGGGAACCAGGCATCTAACAGCACAGTTGTGCACGTTTATAAGAGGCGTATGGGTTTGACAAAGAGAGGCGGAGATCAGGAGAGTCTCTCTGTCAGCAGTGTGATCATTAAACAGACAAACTCCTTCACCTGGTCTGAGACCAGTGCGTTTGTGCAGCTTATCGTTCCTACGTCCCATATTCAACAGACAAGGGTTAGTATATAACACGCTTCTGTTTAAAGCTTATAAGTTTATATTACGTGTGTGTGTGTGTTCACCAACTTTATATTTATAAATCTAATTTTGTTTTGGTTATTAAGATGTTGGTGTATAATATGAAATGCTTTTTGAAAAATGTACTACCCTTAATGGCAATAACACATAATTTTGGGGTTATGCTTTAAAATTCCATGATTTTTATTTGTGCACAAACTTGTTATATAATCTTTGCTATTTTTCTAGGAATGCATATCCCAAGGGGGCCAAAAATCTCAGCAAACTTTCTACAACATAGATGCTGTCCTGACCTTTAAGGAGACGAATCACAAAATGTACTGGACCTTAGAAAACGTCTCTCCCTGCTCAGGTTAGTGTCCACAAAATCAATTAATAACAATAATTGTTAATCTGGTATTCTAATTTAATGTAATTGTTTTCAGACACGTTAAGTTCTTCACCGGTGACTAAATTAAACCCTCAAGACGATTCAAACGTTCATAAGGACCAGAACACAACACCTGCTTCAGTGGACGTCACAGACAAACCTGACATCTCCCTCAAAGCATTCACTAATTCCACACAAACACACGCTACTGTAGCACCGCATGCACTATATAACTTTAGCACATATCCAAACTCTTCACTGTAAATACAGAAGGTCACTAAGTATTTACAGTGGACAATAGTATGTTTTTATAAGTAAATTATAAGTATTTACAGGACAATAGTGGCATCAAGTCTGATGGTTATTTGTGTTGCATCATGGGAGTGGGAACGGCTTAAACGCACATCCAATGGAAATGCAGGTACCGACCTGTTTTTATGTTTGTACCGTTCAACGCTGAAATAAATGCTTTACAGCCTAAACAAACTGCTGTACATTGATATAATTGCTATGCATTTCTTTTACAACCCTAACAGACAGAAAGATTTCTAGTCCAAGCAATTGCAGTCTGTTTTATTTCTCTAGCATATTGCATGACATAATATCATTAAGATTTAGCATAATGGGATTAATTCTGTATTAAATGGGTGTGTAGAGAATTGAAGTATATGGCTCTACATAGGATAACTGTACTCTATAGATATCAGTATGACTTTTTGAGGGGAGAAAGTAATACAAGTTTCTGCTTATAAAGCAGTGTGAGAAACAGCCAGCAGAGGTCGCTGCTGTTCAATGTGTCGCCACTTCACCGCGTCTGCGCTCAAAGCAATTGACTAAGTATTTAAAACTTAGCAAAATTTCGAGGTCGGTGTCAATTGCAATAAATCGCACATTTTTTCCACATGCATATGCATGACTGACGTTTTATGGCGTCATTTATTTGACTCGTAAGACGTAAATAGCGGCGGTTCCGATTCTGCGACAAAACAACGTCAGATGCGAGGTTGGCTAATTTGCCTTTACTGCGCAGTTTCCCACGCGTGAATGAATTCAATTAGACTTTTGAAAGGGCAGGTCGTTTTAATGTAACCCAGTCAAGATATTCTTCTAAATTCAGAGCATCTGGAAAAAAAGGCCACGGACACTCGTAAAATTTATTGTGATCACGCTTCTCGATGTTTAGCCAAAGTAAAGCGTGTTTTTCTCGTATCCATCGCGTCTGTGAAAGTCTGGTTCTTTATTAAATGGCTAAACAAGAGCCCATTTGTATGCATTAGATATTGTGTCCTCCGTAGAGCTTCGCATTTCGGCGAGGTGTAATTGTCACCATAGGGGTCAAGCGGAGGCCGTGCCACCAGGGTTTGCTGTGGCATCTGTCGGATGAACTTGTGAACAGGAAACAGAATAACTCCATAAAGTACACCAGCATCTCCAGGCTTTTATGTGGCTGTTTTGAGCCGTTATTCTATTAGTGTGCCTCTTCTTCTTCCTCCTCTTCTGCTGTGCTTCACAGACGGCACATGTGCGAGATGTCTGAAACCACACGTTCTGTTTGTACGGATGTTTTTTATTTGAACGGTTGATAATATGAGCCACTGCGTTCACACGTTGCAGAACTGTTGTACAGGTTTTTTGGTTTGAATGTTTTAGCATTAAGATTTATTAACGTTATGCTTCTGCTCAAGGGTGGATCACAATGTGGCCACATACATGAATGTGTGTGTGTGTGTGTAGGGGGTTTAACTCACTATATACTGAGACAAATTTGTATCCAAAGTCAGCAAAACTTGACAAATCTGAGCAAATTCTTCTTTTGGTCCCCATTTGTATAAATGCTAAAATATAGTCAAATATCAATATAGTAAATAAAGTTTTTAAATGGTAAAATGCAGAATATTACATTATAACTGTATAAAAGCAGATTGTACCAGTTTTGCTGGATAACTGTGTGTGTGAGATGGACTGGTTAACAGAGGATTGGTTTAGGTTCTGTGTTATGTTTAGGACTGGGTTAGTCTGGGTTACGGTTCTTATTAACTATTACTTCCTTCTGATTTCACGGGTCAGTTATAGGTTTGGTTAATGGATGGGGTTTAGGTTAGAACAGGAATAAGGATACAGGAACATGTGTTACACGTTACCTTAGTTTTTGTCTTTTACACAATAATAATGTAACTTGTGTAATGCCACTTTATAAACAAACATATTTGTCAATACTTTGTATATAATCTGTATAATCTGTAATTAAAACAAACAGCATGAAAATGCAAAACTATTAGTGTATCTTTAGCACAAAAACACAGTTTTTAGCAGAAGCTCCATATTGCAGCTCAGTTGTTTGAGTCAGTCCAGTAAAAGGTTTCCACAACAGGCCTGGAGCTGGCAGAGGCGATGGGTTCCTGGAGGAGAGCGATGGCTTTAGTGGTTACGCTCTGACTCTTCATTTTACTTGCCGGGCAATTACAGAATCACGGCTCAACCATGCATGTAACCGCAGCTCCGTTGCACAGTAGCAGATGTACTCATGGCATTGGCTGGTAGGAGCGTCAGAGTAAACATAAACGCATGCAGCTGGTTGCTAGGGACACCGGCCAACTCGTGTGCTCTAATGGTTCCCATGTGTGGGTACGTAGCTGCAGCGGTGGGCAGAAGACAGGCAAACGCTGTGGTGAGCGTTGCCAAAGTTTCTCAATGGAATATTTGTGAATGAGATTAACTTCAGTGGTTTTCTTTGTAGGGTGTTCCCTACTGGCATCACGCCCTTCCTAGTGACTAAAAAGCTGATGAAGCAATTTTAAAATGTAATGTACTGAAATTATGGGAGTCTTTTTTAAAATGTTAGACTGTTCTCAGAACGTTGGCTAACATTGTCTTAAAGTTCTTTCTTTTCTTATTAAAAACATTGTTAAAGTAATGATGCAGAAAGTTTTTAGATGTATGTATGTATATGTATCAGAAACATTATGGAAAGTTTATTTAGCGTAAGTGGAATGTTTTTAAAACGTTCAAATCATTCTTATAACCAAGTCTAAAAAACTAGATGTTTGAACATTCCAAAAACATTAAAAATTACATTTTTAACATTTTTATTACTTAATAAAAACGTTTGGGAAACATTCTTACAGCCTAAAATTGTTGGCTAGGTAACAGAGGGCTGGTGTTCTGAGTCACTCTTTAAATGACTAGATATAAGGTGGAGATGGATGGAGAGGCCAGATGAATTGTTGCAGTAATGCGATAAGCGGGTTTTGAGGTCATTCAATGATGATTGGTGAGATTAAATGAACTTTCCACTCTTTTGTTTTGAATGCTGTTCATTTCTAGGCACAGCAAACACAAAGTGACTGTCAAAGGGCAGCTGTGATAATTATCCAAGGGTTACGTTCACTTTTACAGTCTTGTCAAATAACACGGTGATGGTTTGAATAAGCATGACTGTATTTGCGCTACACAATCTCTGTGTAGTCTGTCCATCATCAGTTTACACACACACACACACACCTGTCAGGTGAGTCTCGCACATGACAGATGATGCAAAGTCTCTTCAAACAATTATACAGCAATATTCTGTAAACCACATACAGTATAAACATTACAGGCAATACTGTCTTCAGTGTATTCAAAATTTGTTGTGTGCTAGTTTGGTAAAGCTACGAGTTCAGTTCAGATAATGTGTCATGTTGTTTTTGGAAACCGTTCAGTATATACTGTAACATATTACTGTCACAGTTCAGAGGCTGTTATAGGACTGATGGTGTTGATTGTTAGTTTGGACTGGGCCGTGAACGTGCGTGACACTGCTCTGTGTCTGGGAGGTCCCTTTCTGAACCGAGTCCAGGTCTGCAGCACAGATGAGATATCCAGGGTGTTCAGTTTCTGTGATATCCTGTGTGTGTTCACCATCTGATTACACACAGAGCCTAATCCCTGTGTGTGTGTGTGTGTGTGTGTTAATGACATCCAGGTTAAACAGAATCACAAAGAGCTCTGTGGAAATAAACCAAAGACTTTATCTGACTGATATTTTGATTAGAAAATTATTTCAGTTACATCCACTGCTGCTGTTGAACTGAACTAAGATCTCCCCCCGACCTTCCCAGCATCCTCTCTGCCAACAGCCCTCCCTCTCCCCCTCTCTCTCCCTCTCCTTCTCTCTCATTAACCACAACTGTCAGATCATCCACATGATGAGCAATTAAACCAGATAATAAACGCTTGCCATCAATTCCTGTTTGTTTGTTGTTGTTGTCGTCGTTGGCGGCAGGGGCTCGTCTCATGCCACCTTTGTGCTAACTAGTACTTCTGTAGCGCACCAGCGGTAGCAGAGTCGCACTCGACGAGTCTTTTGCCAACACTAACAAAGCTCTGACTGCTCAATGTAAGGCATGCTGAATGTTAACAATTAGATCATAATCAGAGCCAGCAGGCAGAGGCTGCGCTTTTATCCCCTGCTCGAGAGAACGGCAAACAAAGCTTCCCTAAAACTGCTAACATAAAATATTACCTTAGAATAATCACGTCTCTCGGCTACCAAAAGCCACGTAAGCTGTACGCCGCATACGGCGCAGTAAAGGCTCCTCTGTTTGCTTGTGTATTAGCCTGATAAGACATATTTTACTAGCCATCTATTCCTGGAAAAAAGAGGCCGGATCTGAGACAAATGCTGGTTTTGTGGACCAGGAAAACAGGATAGGGACAGAATTGCATGTTTTATTTTTTTAGCAAAAGTATCCAGCGATTGTAAATTCTGTAACAATTCTATTAAGTAGCGAAAATGTTGTTTTTAAAGTTGAGAATGTGGAAAAAAATAATTTTTTTAGATGTTTTAACATTAACATCATTGCTTGGTTATTCAAACGCTATTTCATTTTTGGGCTTTTGAAACTTTTTAAGAGTAACATTTTAAAATGTTTCACTAACAAACAAAAAAATTATGTTTTTGATATACGATGTATATAGTTAATAAAAAAGTTCTACAAACATTACTGCAAGAAATCTTTTCCTCTACACATTCGTAAGAGCTTTTAGAGACTGTTAGCTAACATTCTTGGAACGTTCCCTGTTTGCTTAACATCACAATAAGTAACAAATACAAATTTGGCCTAAATTAAGATGTGAATCAGAGGCTTGCAACTTAAGGACCAAATGTTGGTTTGTAGTTATTAATAAACGTGTTTCTTGTGAGTAAAAGAAAATGATTTATGATTATTGCTGATTTATTTTACATACATCTGGGTTTCAATATAAGAGTTAAGCTGAACTCATTCCATTTCTTGCTGTAGAAAGACTTTTAATTGCATTTCATCTTTATCTGTCACATCTTAAGTGTCTCTTATTTGTGGAACGTGCCGCAATCATTGACTTTTGTTACTGTTTAAATGCAAGGTGTCTGAAGTTCACAGTTTCTTCACTGTAGGAAAAAACTTTTTTTTCAGTGCAGGCTGTTTGATTTATTTTTTTAAGCCATTCTAAACGTCTTGAACTTTGAAATGCACACCCTCTAAAACAGGTTTGTAATACTGGAAGTTACTTAATAGTATAACAAAACCGTGTCCGTATATATCTGTCACAACACGCTGAGCGCCTGCCAGGAAAAACAAATATAAAAAGCACAGAAAGCCCTGAAACATCTGATTTCCCTTCTCTGTGGAAAAATGTATGTGCCCCTTTGTTTTGAAATTGAATTTCCCTCAAAAACACTTTGAAAACAAAACAAAATTCACCATCATTAGATTTATTGTCTTTTGGTCCTTTGTTTCCACAGGCTGTTTATGAGTTTGCTATGGAAACAGAGGGATTATTTACTCTCGAGTCAGTTTACAATAACCTTCCCTTTCCTGCCCAAACAACAAAGGAAATGTTGTGTCAGGCGTCTCCCTGTTCACTTTATCTGGCAGATTCTGTCTCACTTTCAGTGTTTATATACAAACTACCAGAATGATGCATTTGAGGGTCTATTTTTGAGCTCAGATGGATGAAACACTTGAACTCTTCAGAACGACTTCCTGTTTTGCCCACATTTGACGGTTTGGTGAATATAGATTTTATTAAAACATCTTTTATCTAAAGGTACACAAGCATCCTGGATATGAAGCGCATCTGCGTCATGACGAGTCAGCGAGTCTCTCCGTGATGGGACTTTGGAATTTTCCACAGGGATTTGGGAAGAGATTGTTAATCTTGAGTGACAAAAGACCAATTTCCGCTTCAGTGTGGTGCATGAAGGGCTGATGTGAATAGATGTGCCATAGTGACCATGAGGCAGGCCGGATGTTTAGTGGGGTGGGGCGAGGGGCAAAATGTTACAGGGGATGATAAATACTGATGACTGGAGACCCAGCAAACAATTTTAGGTTGTAAAAACGTTTCCATAACGTTTCAGTTTAATAATAAGTGTTATTTTGAAAGATTTTGAAACATTTAAATTGTCTAGTTTTTAGATGCTGTGTTAACATTATTGCTTTGTTAACAGATCATTATTTTAAAGTTTTTAAATAATATTAATATATTCATTAATTTTCATTAATTCTAACTCAAGAATAACTTTTTTCCTATATATGATTTATAACATTTAAAAACATTCCACTAACATTTCTACAATCATTTTTTGATAACTTTTAAAAAACGTTATTTAATGTTCTAAGAATGTTCCCAGGTAATGTGGTGTGACAGTTACCCAGCATGCCTTGCGGGTTTGATGTTTCTTTAAACAACTGAAGAGGAGTTTGAAACTGAAAACTGGAGATAGCTTGTAAATGTTGAACGTCTGTTGTTTAGAAGATTTGCAGGCAGCTTTGTGTCAGACACCACTTGTGCGTTGAGTAAAGTAGACTTATAGACTATAAACATGTCAGGGATTTACTTTTGAATGCAGAAATGTATATTTGTGCCTTTTGCAGATAGGCTTTTATCCAAAGTAGCTTTCAGTGCATTTAAGCTGCATGTTTCATCAGTCTGGGCTTCCGGGCCACGAACACGAGAGTTTGGTGTCATAAATGTCAAGCTACAGGACAGTAACAGTTCTGCTAACTGGGGCTGAATTAAAAGCTATTTGTGATAATAATCCAATTCATTGTGTTGTTCTTTATACACAATATAACAGTTCAGCCATCGCAAATAAATAATGTGGTCATGAGCGAAAATTATAATGATGTGGACAAGATAAAAACAGAAAGAGCGTGTCACGAATTTACTTAATGGGTAAAAGTCCCATGATAGATCACATACAATTTACATCAAGAGTTACTGTAATAAAGAGTTTTTAAAACCTACATTGAAATTCAATTAGAGTGTTGAAAGCATAACCAAAGCCGTGAAAAATGAACTCATGTGGGGGTCCTCCCTCCATTTTGCCCTGAGGCAAAAGAGCCCATTAATTTAATACATTCTGTGTTTATTCACACGCATTTCAATGTTACTGCATATTTCTGTACTAATGCACTTAAAACAGGAACCTTGTCAGCGCCTGACAGAGACGCCTTTAAACAGGCTGGGGGAAGAGAGAGAGAGAAACTGTGAAATAAATGTTTCGACAAATTTCTACCCATCTAAGACGCTATTAATAAAGAGCGTTCAATAAATTACTTTACTTTGGCTGTAAACCGTTAAATGGCGCATCTTAATTAAAGAGATTGTTTTTTTTCAGTTCTTGCATCGATGGATATAAAGCTCTTATTTGACTTCAGAACAAAACAAAACAAAGCTGAGGTCTTCGTTCCTCGTCTTGTAAGAGAGAAGCTAATCAAAGCTTTAGTCATTAACAGATGCAAAGTAAATACAAGTTTACTTGGAGGTCATTTCACTGCGTGTTTTACATTATGTAGCAATTACAGTGGATGGAAAGTTGTTGTTTGTGGGGTACCATGTGCCCAGTAATGACAGGAGCAGGGCAGGGGTGCCAGTAAGAAAGACCCCCGTACCTCATTCAGATCTGGGAAGCTAATCATTTGAAGTGTGCTTGTTATGCCACTTAAAGTTTTACCACATTCAAACCCATTAACCAAGCAACACCTCAGGTCCTGTTTAATGTACCTGTCTTAAATATTCATCACATGAGCAGGGCAAGGGTGTCTCGAGGTAAAACGGAAATTTGTGGTATTAAAATTATTAATATAAAATTCACCAATGCAGTCAGGAGATTGTGGAACACGCTTTAAAACCTAAATATCTAGATTTAGATAAGAATTATAATAAGAAACTGTTATGTGAACTATGTATTTTCATATTTTATGTTGAAATGGTTTTATTGACTGTATGGCAGAAGATAAATCATATAAAGTTAAATATGATTTGCCTATAACAGAATCAGATATCTACTACTATAATATACAATGTAGTTTGCCTTAAATATGTGATTATGAAATATGAAATATTAATAATATTCAAGTAAAACCCAAAAC
>JBAJNP010010177.1:0-16860 GCA_036877545.1 Yasuhikotakia modesta
GATATACTTATCAAGAATCAATGTCCGTAACGACATCTGAACTGTTTAAGGAAACATCTGACCAAATCCAAAAACAGGTGAGAGACTAAAATTCCTATTGTTTTCCATTTATTATTTAGCATTCCTGACTGCTCAATGTAAATATTACTTTGCCTAATAAAGGACAAAGTATTTTAAATAAATGTCAGTGTGTTTTTATAGTTGTTGTATTATTGTTTTTTAATTCCGTAGCTCCGAGACACTCTAACAGGCAATGGATACCTCGATTCAATTGTCTTGAGTTTAAAGTGAGTTCCAGCTGTTATAGTCTCACTATTGTTCCGCTGTTTTGTTTGTTATTATGCGTATTTATATTAAAATAAATTGAGTTGCCTGGATTTACGTGTCAGTTTTCTTTAACAGCCCCAGCAACATTACTAGGTCTCAGAACGTAATGGCACGTGTGCAAAATTTCTACGAAATTTCATCCAATGCCACAGAGCAGTCAGTTGGTGAACAGATAGATGAAGGAATTAAAGATGGAAGGATAAACGCTACGAACAACAAAAGTATGTACCTGAAAGTTTATTCCTGCCACCTTTACACAAACAAGCATTTGTAAGACAGATCTTCACGTTTTACAGGGATGTCTGTGTGTACCATTGGTTACTGCGACAGTAACACCACAAACTGTGAGGGTGATGGAACCGCAGTGTGTACGTGTAAGTCCGGTTACGTCAGTTCCCAGTTCACAGATCAGGCCTGCGTTGGTAAGAGTCTTTAAACGCCGTCTTGGTTTCTCGAGTGTTTTCGTCAACGATTCTCATACATTTTTTTTTACGTATTTATTTATACAGCCTGTGCCAGCGGGGAAAAGGCAGTTGATGGAGTCTGTAAAAAGTGGGTGGTTGAATCTTTTCATGTCCGAATTTTTGTAAAACTGTGTCTAGTGAGAAACATTGAATTATATTTATTAAATATAATTGAAAACGTTTCATGAAATTGACATTTCATTATTATTATGTAATGAGAACAATTTGAATGTAATTTGATGTAGTAATGTAGTGTGACTGAATAAACCTGAATGCATTTGGGGGCATCGGTTAAAGTCAGGGAGTTTTTCTCACTTTCTATGTTAGAAAAGGCAAGTGTAATATAATGTAATGTAACAATATTGTTAATTTACATTCAAACATGTTGTTTCACTGAAAGCTGTGTGTGTTTTATTTTTTTCAGGTGTATGTTTGGTTTTTCCGGCTTTAACTGCAACGACCGTAAGTCTGTTTTTATTATTTAGTATTTATCATTAGATTTTCATTCTTAAAGGTCTGTTGAGCGGTGGGAAATATGGCCGCCTTGACGTATAACGTAGATTTTCATTACAGCTTATCTTTTGGTCGTGGTTGTGGTGTCCTGCGTGTTAGGAACACTGGTAATCGTGTTTATGGTGGCACTGATCGTCGTAAGCTGCGGGTAACGCCTGTTAAACAAATATAATTGATATATAATGTAACTGTAAACCGCACTCAGACGTTCGTTGCACTTTTTGGTGTGTTTGTGATTGTAGTAAACAGAAAAAAAGCTCCCGGTCCAACGATTTCAGCCCGTATGGTAACATGGAAATGCGAAAACCTGCCGGAGTTCCCAGAATTCCTAGGGCCAATCCTAATTCCGGCTACCAAACAGAAAATTTGGAAGTAACCAATAATGGGAGCACCGAGTCACTGATGACCAAAGACCAGCAAGACAACAAGCCGGTAAGATCACCGCTAGATGCTAAATGCTAAGTTTGCATGTTTTGTAGTTTGAGATTAAGTACTGTTTATGTGTTTTCTAGCGATACCCAATTTACGATAACGACAACATGAGGCACAGAAATCAAGACCCCACAGATAGCGGAATGGAAAATGGCTTAAGAGGCGTCCAAAACCCATATTATCGCCAAGATTATGACAGTATGCGCAGATATTAGCATCACAGTTTTGTGGTACAGTTCATTTGGACTTAATTCATGTTTTACATGTTTTAAATGACCAAGATATTACAAACAGGTACGTACAGTTTCATGTAAACAATGATTGTAAGTGCAGATTTTGTTTTGCATTCATTTTACGGTATTAACAGCTGTAAAGTTCAGACAATGGATTTTACGCTCTTGCGTAAAAGCTCTAGTTTTTAATATTTCTACAGTTTAAACTAAAAGTAAGATTAAGCTGTTTGAATTTAAGCTTAAGCTGGTTTGAATTTAAGATTAAACTGGTTTGAATTTAAGCTTAAGATGTTTTGCAGAGACATGGCATATTGTCTTTTTTATTTACAAATTTTGCAAGCATTGATTTGTGTGTGTTTGTTACAATAACAATTCATTTTATACAAAACATACAAAAATGTTTATTGTGCACAATTATGAATGTTTCTAAATTCTTAGACTAGAAATCGTTTTTTCTGGATGAATGTTATTTTAAATTGTATTTCATATTTTGTCAAAATCACCATTTCCTTCCTGTAATCTAATTTATACATAAATAGTGAAGCTATTTAAATTGTAATTTGAACTGATTTTTGCCATTGTTTGCCAAATGTTATATTTTACTATAAAATGAACAATTCACCAAAACATGTCTGTCATCATTTACTCCTCACAATATTTTTGGCGAGTAAACAAGCTTGTGTCTTCTTTCTTTAAACACGAAAGAAAATATTTATCAGAATGTTTAAGTTGGTCAATATTCATTTTGTGGAAAAGAGCATCTTGGACATTTTATTAAACGACTCTGTGTGAGTCACTGGCCAAGTTGTATGAAAGAATAAGTTACTGTCCCAGAACATAGAAAAAAACATTTCTCTATATGAAGTAAACTTGATAAATAGGGGGCGTGGCTTGTTTTTCCACTGAGCATTGATTGGCTGGAAAACAAAGAGTGGTGGGAAAGAAAATTATATATACACAAATATATATGGGCCAATACTTATGCAGTTTAAATTTAGTTTCAGTTCTACTAAAAATACTTGGTGCTTATAGAAGCTAAATCAAATTTAAGTGCTGTAAGTCCAGTAACAGAAGTTCTGAGGTAATAGACCAATGTATCAGCGATGTATTGGGCTTCAGTTTTATAGGAAAGAAAACTGAAAGCTACTGGATTTTGTGTAAAATCTGCAGTACCAGTATTTGTGAGAAAGGTCATGTATGTGAAAATGAGGCCTTTACCGGCACTCATTAAATGATAATGTAGAATCAAAGGTTACTCTGGTCAATGATAAACAGTGTTGATATTGTATAGCGACCAGAGTAAGACCAGAGTTTGGGACGAAACTTAACTAAACATAAAAATAATGAGATTGTTATCCATGTTGGCATAAATGATGTTGCAAAATGGCCTCCGGTGGTTACCGTTGGTGACAAACTGAAGCCCGGGTGACTGGTTATCCGACAGTGTACTAGCATCACACAAGACACAATCATTCACAACAAACAGAATCTCTGTATATTATAATACAGAGACTGTGTCTGTCCTTTGTACAAGTAATACACAAAACTCAATACAGCACTCAGTGGAAATGCAATGTATGTTAAGCTAATGAACACATACTTACACAGATGTGGCTAAAAACAATGATATGTATTCCCTCAATGTTACTGCTTAAAACCTTATACCTTATAAGCATGAAAGGGCAAAAGGGGAGATTTTGTATTGTATATACATTTAAAATGGCTTTATCTACTGTAAACGATTTTGTCATTTTTACTAGCTACTGTATATAGAGGCCCATTTCAGCACCACACAGACTTCTGTCTATTGAAAAATTTGCTAATTTCTGTCAGAATTACTACTGGCCAGAGATAACTTTTTAAAATTCACATAGATAAAACACATTGTAGTATTGTGACTGTAGTAGCGTGTTGGCATTGAGCGCGCTGTTTGTCACTTTGGATCATTTTGGATTAAACTCATGGCCGCTATAAGACCATCCAGGACTAGTTATAAAACTAGTTATAAGCTAAACGTTATTTTAAAACAACCAAAAGGTTAGCTTTGGTCTTAAAGATGCTTTCAAATGAGTGGAGACATAAACTTTTGTATATTTCTCCAACAGTTATAAGACCTTACCAATAAAAGCCAACAAAAATGGCTCTCGTGACAATTAAGATTTTTTTTGCTGACGTTTTACTAGAAAAAGTTAATCTTAGATGACAGTCATATAGACTCGGGGCCATAAAGGGCTGTAACTTTGTCTCCCAAATCCATTGGCACCTTATTTTAAGAGAGAAACTCACTGTGTGTGAATTACTGACAGACAGAGACACAGAAGAAGACAATTCTACCAGTTCAATGGCTCATTTTCTTTAACCGTACAAGACTTGTTAACAAAATACTGGAAATGGAAAAATTGAGTCTTTGTGTTTTGACAGTGTTATTTTTATGCCATGGGCCCTGCTTTGTGAAAGGTATGTATTAATATTTCTATTAGTTTGGTTTAATTTGTGTTAAAGTATTTGCACGTGAACAATCTGAGTATAATGTTAGCAAATGTATATTATGATGTTCCGTATAAATGTAGTTTTTTTCAGTAATTCCCTTGTGATCTGAGATTGTATTTGATTTGATTTTTTGATTTATTATTATATATTATATTACAGTTATATTTTATGATCAAATCTTAATTTTAAACTTGAGATTATGTCTAAATTGAAAAACAAACTATAGAAAGTACATAGATGCTCTATTCATACAAATTCATTTAGCATATATTATGATTATGCATAAATTATGCATTGTGCATTAAAGTCTGTTGAGTAATTTGAATTTAAACACATTGCTGCAAAATACAATTACAAGCCAATTACAATTACAATTATAAAAGTTTACATTTTATGAGACATCACATGAGGTTAAGTTCAGATGTCTGTACAGTAGCTCCAAAAGCCATAAACAAAGTTACTCATTCATTATTATTTCTCGCAAAAGTGAGAATTATTTCTAAACTGCCCAATAAACGTCATTTGAGTCATTAACGTTTACTGTAACAACCAGCCGGTAACCTGTTATATTATTACAGTCAACAAATCTCTGCTAACGTCTATTAAAAAAAGCAAAGTTTATGATCTTTAAATATAAGTCTTTAAATACTGCAACAATTTATTTATTAGTCAAGTACGGTCACATAATACAACAATGCTGGTGTTTAACAAACCCATGGTTTTGCGAACAGGTCAATGTGGCAGCGGTCAGTTCCAGTGTAATAACGGTCAATGTATAGATCAGGACTGGCGATGCGATGGAACGAAGGACTGTGTGGACGACTCGGATGAACACAACTGTCGTAAGTTTAAAATACAGGACATGAGACAGAGATTAAATATATAGTATATTTAATAGAATGCATGTTAAATATATAGGTATTTACTTAAGAAAATAATGTAGAATATTAATTGTAAAATATATAATCTACAAATACAACATTTTTTACTGTACTTTTCAAGTAAAAATGCGTATTTTTACTGGAAAATAAAAAAGTGAACAAAAAGTGTGTTTGGTAAAATGTTACCACAGAAATGTATTCATGTTATTGATGCATGCAATTTATATTAACACAACGTTGTTAAATGGTATTTTCTAGCGTTACCCACCTGTAGCGCCCAGGAGTTCAAGTGTGTGTCGAGTGGGGAATGCATCCCACTAGCATTTGTGTGCAATGGGGAAGCGGACTGCAGTGATGGGTCTGATGAACAAAGAGCATGTGGTATATCTAGCTAAAAATCAGTGCATTTCAATGAGGAATGAAATTAGCTGTTGGTATAAGCATTAGCAGTGCATGACCAGAGATGCTGTTTGTTTCTTAGGTGGACAAACATGTAGCACCGAACAGTTCACCTGTCGAGAGGGGCAGTGCATTCCTAAACAATACAATTGTGACCATGTTACAGACTGTGTGGATAACTCGGATGAAAACCATTGCAGTAAGGATCCCTTCCTAGTGTGCACTAGAAGAATGTGACAATGTCTTTAAATGATGTGATATTTTGAGTAGAAATCAATCATATACACTATATAGTAAATAACACACGTTTCACATTCAGACAATTTTGATATTTTATAATACTAGTTATATTTCATCTGATTTTTCCTAAATAAGGTACAAAATATGACATTTTTTAACATTTTTTAACTCTTTCATGCCATTTTATAAACATGTCTAATATGTCTTGCAACAAAAAAAACAAATTTTGTGCCCTTATTGATCTGAGGGATCGCAATGGGCCGTACTGTAACATAGCAAAAGCCTAACTTTCAAAAACTGAAATTTATTGCAAACAGCCCTGCAATGAATGTCACAAAGGTCTTAAACGATATTATCTTTACAAGACCCAAAAAATGCATGACTCCAGCGTTTAGCTAGCACGTAAAAATCTCCAGATAAATCAGTTACCAGAACATCTAGATAATCTAGAATCATCAGGTTTCGCCGATAAAACGTGTCAAATCTTCTGCTGTTGAATCCAGATTACCCAGAATGCACAGAGAAGACGTGTGCTAATGGGGCGTGTTACGACAACGCTCAGCACTGCGATGGGACTCTGGATTGTCGCGACGGTTCTGATGAATCCAACTGCAGTGAGTGACACTTGTAAAAAAAGTGTGAAAACGTTCTTTTGAAACGTTCGGGGTAATTTTATTTAATATCATTTATGCTTTCCTTCTAAAACAGCGAGACAGTGTCAGCTGCATCAGTTTGAATGCAGCAACGGATACTGTATCCCGTTGCCGTTTGTCTGCGATTACCATGACGATTGCGGGGACAACAGCGATGAGCAAAACTGTGGTGGGTCCCACAATACATTGTACCAAACAGAAAGGCATTATGGGAAAATTAACAATGTATCAGGAAGTGAATGTGTCTGGTACTGTAAATATGTCTGTTAGCCCAGACAATACAATAGATTTATTACATTTAGACTGACAATAACAGAAGCACAAGCATAGCTTGTTGTTTTTGCAAAGCTGAATACCAGGTTAATTGTGTAGAACATGAATAGACATGAATGTGTCATTAAAACACTTGATTTGCAGCATTATATATCAAAGTACCATAAAACTGCCTGATATCATCAATAACACATGCCACTCATATTATATAAACACAGAGTTCTTTATTTTACAGCAGTTACCTCAAACCTGAACTGTATAATTCACCAAACAAAACTGCCAATGTATTTTAACAGGTCTGCAATTGGTGGATTAAGCTAATAGTCCCGCCCCAAAATGCACAGCATTGGTTGCGCCAACATATCTGTGTTAGGCTGAGGCAACGTTTTGACCATGTTACGTTCCACTGAACCAGCCACTTCTCCCTCCATCCACATGGTGGCGCAACCACCTGGATTCTGACTTCCTGTTTCTGTAACTTCCTGTTTCCTGTCCTCATTAACTCTCTATAAAGAGATGTTTGATAATTGAACTCTGTTTTGCCATTGTCTGCTTAAGTTGAGCTCTCAGTGTTACACTATTCAGTCTACACTATTAGTCTGGTACATACCATAATGTTAGAATCCAAGAAATTAAAATTGCAACACTTAAAGTTAATGTTAAAGTCTTTATTAAAGTCACTGTGGTGTTTTTGTACAATGGCATGCTTTAAAAGTTCAAGTGTTGAAAGCACGTACTTTGTTTATGTCTTTTTCAGAGTATCAGACCTGCAGCGGCTCAGAGTTCAGCTGCAGTAATGGTCGCTGCATGCCTCAGGACTGGGTGTGCGACGGCATCAACGACTGTGGAGACTTTAGTGATGAGAATGGATGCGGTAAGAAACTGCGTTTTGTGCATTTAAACATACAGCCAATGAGCAAACAGTAGATTTAATAATTGTAATGGTGGGGATGTCGTACTTTCAGACCCAAGTGTGAGAGACTGTTACCCCGGAGAGTGGCCTTGTCCTGGCTCCTCAATGTGTGTCCCCGTAAACAAAGTGTGCGACAATAACCCCGACTGCCCTGGTGGGACAGATGAGAGCAACACTACAGCACAGCTCACCTGCGGTAAATGCCTATATTTACCTTATCACAATTTGTTGTTGATACTGTATGTGGCATGTTGTTGATGATAATTATCAACGTTGTTGATAATTTATGTGGCATTCATGGGGAACAGCAATGTAAGCTTTTCATTGCACACGGAAATTGCATATGACAATAAACACTATGAATCTTAAATCTCTTGAATATGCCTATATACACACACACATGGTATCATCCAATCAAATAAACGCTGAGCTTTCGGACAGTCAACAGTCATATTTACTTGATGCCCATGTGATATGTATTTTATTATTATGTGTTTATGTTCTGTGCAATAAAATGTGATCCGGGTCACATTTTATTGCAACACGTCGTGTGCGTGTACAATGATTCTCTCGTATCACGTTATGCATGTGACAGTCGAGTTTAATGGAGGAAGTTTTAAAGTGCCTCAGAAAGCTCACGGCCTGCGTCAACTGCCCCACCTGTAGGTTTAAACCAGTGCTCTGCTCTGAGCTGTGAATACCACTGTCACCCCAGCCCTCAGGGCGGAGCCTGTTACTGTCCCGATGGCTTTACTGTGGCCAATGACAGCCGATCCTGTGTGGGTAAGTGAAAACCAGATGTTCTTTTAAAACATCAAAGTAATTCACACTATACAACGTTCACATTCGATCTGTTATTGTTTTATTATGTGGCATCTTTTATTACAGCAATAAAACACCACGGTACCATAGATGCAGTCGGATAATATTCTCCTTGCTGCTTATAAACTACGCTTAATTTATTAGATTAGAAAGTAAGACACATTTAGCATGTCTTTGGTTTGTTCACAGACTATGATGACTGTAAAATCTGGGGAATTTGTGATCATTTCTGTGAGGACCGACCAGGAACGCATCATTGCAGTTGCGCTGATGGATATTTCCTGGAGCAAGGACACATCTGCAAAGCTAATGTGTCAGGTAAATAAAACGAGACCTTCAAATGTGTCAAATGGGTGCTTGCTAATATTTTTAACACAGGATTAGTTTAGTCTCCACATGTCTATGAATCCTGTTCAAACCATCAAAGAGTCGTACTTATTGTGCACTGGAACAAATTTTTTTAGCAGTTTTTTATAACAGTTTGCGGTAACGTCTGTTTGGTCCTCATAGGTGGTTTGCCGCAGCTTATCTTCACAGATGGACGTGATATAAAGATGGCAGACATACATGGGAGGTTTGTTAGGCTTCTGGTCCAATCAGATGGCAAAGGTTACGCTGTGGGCGTTGGTTACAACTGGCACAGCCAACGGATCTTCTGGACAGACACCAATTCTCAAAAGGTCTTATGATTTTCAGTGTGAATTGTTACCAATGTGCAAAGAACTTAAATAATAATCATGTTATTTTTGTTGTTTAGGTTTATTCTGTAAACTATAATGGTGAGGATAAGAAGGAGGTTCTGTCAGATGCAGTGTACAGCGCGCAGAACCTAGCTGTGGACTGGGTCAACTTCAAGCTGTACTTTGTGGAGGTACGTGTGGAGAGGATTGAAGCATGTGATTATGAGGGAGGAAACCGTGTCACCCTTATTGCTGAAAATCTGGTGACCCCTCATGGACTTGCCCTGGACCCAACAGTGGGGTGAGTATGGTAAGGTGTGGTAAAAAGTATGGTAAAGACCCACTGCAGTGGATCTGACTGATATTCTGTCTTTTCCAGGTATATGTTTTTCACAGACTCTGGCTTTAACAAGGATGACGTTAAACTGGAGCGAGCCTTCATGGATGGTAGTAACCGGTTTGAGCTGGTTAAGACAAGACTTGGTTCTCCTACAGGAATCACCCTGGATTTGGTAACACAGAGGGTTTATTGGGCAGACAGCCATTTTAACCTGGTTGAGACGGTCACTTACAGTGGCTTGGACAGGTATGACATTCTTCGGGATACCAATTTAATTGCTCAGGAACAGATCATGTACGATCATTGAGATTTCTACAAGGATTTCAGTTGCTGCTTTCAGACTGTAGGGTCAGAATTACTTAGTTTGTGTCAATGATGTGCCTTTAGGAAAGTGGTACTGAATGGAGGTCATCAGGTTCCTCATCCCTTTGGGATTTCGGTATTTGAGAACCATGCTTTTTTCACTGACTGGGTCAAGATGGGAGTGATTCGGACCAACCGCTTCAATGGCAGTGACCCGACTTTTCTCTACCGTTCTACTAACAGACCTGGACAAATTGTGGTTTCCCATCCGGTCCTTCAGCCCACCGGTGAGGCAAAGTTAAATGATAATACAAACTATAAAACACTTGACATCCCTGCTGATAAATTCAAACCATTAATGGCTGTTTTAGACTGGTCTGCGGGTGGTCTCCTAGTTTGGCCAAGCTAGTCTTTTAACTGGTTTCTCAGCCTGACTAGCTAAGAAGGGCATAAAAGTTTGTGGAGTTTTTAAAGTTTGTGTAGAGCTCCAATGTATAACTTGAATGCACTTCAAATTCGTCTTGTGTGAATGAATAGCTGTATGGTAGCTGTAACAAGGATATTTAGGCATAGAACATAATCAGAACATAATCTTTCTGTATGCAGTGAAGAGCCCATGTGGCAAGCACAATGGCGGATGTGAGCAAATCTGCCTTCTGAGTCATCGCACCGACAACGATGGACTGGGCTACCGCTGCAAGTGTCGCCTAGGATACGACCTCCAGCCTGATGGCCACACTTGCTTCAGTGAGTGACCTCACCTGACCTAGCCTGCCACATGCATGTCATTAGTTTATAAGCTTACTGTAACGTACCGCAACGTGAGGGTCCCTCAGACACTACAAAAATCCTCTTCTTTCCTCCATTTTTTTAATCTAGAGATTACAGATTATTTACTGGTGTCAAGCGCTACAGCAGTCAGAGGGATTCCTCTCAACATTTCCTCTCAAGAGGATGTCACCCTGCCACTCGCTGGTATGACTGGTAGCTTTGCTGGCTCTGCGGTGGAGTTTGACGGGTCTGAAGAAACTGTGTTCTACAACGATCGTTTGAGACAGATCATTTACCAATCACCCATCAATGGCAGCAGTAAGTCTGTGGAAAACCTTGTTAACTATAGGGTTGGAGATCCCTTTTACCCATTAACATACAGAACGCAGTAGAGTTGTTCGTTGAAATTGGTTACACAGCCTGTTGTGTGTAATACAAATCATTACTTATAAACAGGAAATAACTTAGTACAGGTTTGTTACACTTAAAAATTGTACTGTGAATGCTGTTTTTAAAAAATAGTAATAAATCGTGTTGTTTATATATCAGATCAGAAGGTTCTGACAGGTTACAGAGTCGGCTCTGTGGAGTCAATGGCGTATGATTGGACCTCAAAAATCCTCTACTGGACATCCAGCTCGTATCGCACCATCTCAGCTTTTAAAGTGACAGACGGATCCAGACGGGACATTGTTAAGAACCTGATGTACCCCCGGGGTATTGCTGTGCACCCCAGTGCAGGGTAAGAGGGAACAAAAGCATGGCCTAGGAAACAAGACAACATCCAATCGAAATTTTGCTGCTTTAGTAAATGTTTATTAGCTTTGAAGCCACTAACATGCTAGTGCATTAAACTAGCACTGTACAGTGATACAGACTTTCACTTTTGAGTCAGTTTTGGGTTGAGATTTGCCAGATTGTACAATTCATCTCTATTGTGTGCTCTTAGATATCTCTTCTGGTCTGACTGGTATCGTCCAGCTGTCATCACCAGAGCATACACAGACGGCAGCAATTCTATTCCTCTAGTCAACACCACACTTGGGTGGCCCAATGGACTCGCTTTGGATTATCTGTAAGACTTCAATTTCCTATATCTTCTGTTGAATCACAAGTTTATTGGTTTTTAACCCTAACCCTATTGAGATATAGTTCAATACCGATTTAAGGATTGTGTAAAGGCTCTCAGATGGTTTTGTTTGTATTCTCCACAGAATGGATAGGCTGTACTGGGTTGATGCCCAGCTGGACCGGATAGAGCATGTGAGCATTGATGGACTGGACCGACAGGCATTTACAAGTGTTGGACAAATCACTCACCCGTTTTCACTTACAATACACTCAGGTCAGCCTTATTGTAGTGCTTGCATACTACAAGGGATGTTACTACATGCTACAAAGATGCACTCATTATTCATGTAGTGCGCAGTGTACAATACTCCTAGATTATTTGAGATGTTTAACCAGCACAATGCAATGGATCTTGGTTTGGCACTGACCGACTAACTGATCTGCTTGTGCTATTGTAGAATATCTGTTTGTCTCGGACTGGAGGACGAATGCTGTGTTTCGCTTGAGAAAGAGGGATGGTGGAGAAAATATAATACTCAGGAAGGGCATTACGGGCATAATGAATGTCAAGGCTTATTCAGTTGACATGCAGAACTGTGAGTTTTTGGAAATCTTCTGAAATTTTCTTAATATCAAACTGTAGCTTCTTCTGTCAATGTAGACCTAGCGTTTCTTTAAATTGCTCAAGGTGTAATTTGTATTCCTTATATGTAATGTATACAATATATAACTTGTATGTTTTGTTTAGGTTTCTGTTTAAATATACATATACGTTGTGTTGTTTATTTCTATTGCATCAGTGTTTAAAAGCAGATGCAACTTGGTACCAAACGGCCGCTGCAGTCACTTCTGCTTCCCAACGCCCTTATCCAGCCGTCTGTGTGGCTGTCCCTATGGCATGAAGCTGCAGGAAAACAACAGAGACTGTGTGAAAGACGACTCTGAGCCTCCACCAGATAATAACTGCGGTGATTACTCCTTCCCATGCGACGAGGGCCGCTGTGTGCCGAACTCCTACCGCTGCGATGGCGTCAATGACTGCATCGATAAGACAGATGAAGCCAACTGTACCGTTCCAGGTATGAGAGTGCGCAAATTGCGCTAATCCACCATGTTTGAGACTGTTATTCAATTGTCATAGTTGTATACACGTCTCATGACAATGAAAACGGTGGGTGGGTGGATGTATGCATACTGCAGTCACAAAAAAATCAGTGCATCTCTTGTTATAAATCAGGGTCAACCTGCTCTCCATACGCCTTCACCTGTGGAAACAAGCACTGCATCCCTGCTAGATGGCGCTGTGATGGACATAACGACTGCGGTGATGGTTCTGATGAAGATAACTGCCCCACACGTGGTCCAACAACCTGCTCGTCTCATCTCTTCCCATGCACCAATGGAAACTGTATCCCAAAGACTTGGGTGTGCGATGCTTTCAATGACTGTGGTGATGGTTCTGATGAGAGGGAGTGCAGTAAGTATTGGTCTACAAAACGTATGAAGATGCTACATCAACAGAGGTGGTTCTAAGGTCAGTGGATAGTTGCTAACTTAGTTAGGTTTGTAAACACATGTACCTTTATGTCCTTTTTCTAGATGCCACTAGCACCTGCCAGCCCGGATTCTTTCTTTGTCCAGATCACCGGTGCATCTACGGGTCGTATGTTTGTGATGGAGACCAGGACTGTTTGGATGGCTCGGATGAGAAAGACTGTGGTAGGACAGTTACGTACATTTTGAGGCATTGGTATCCCCATGCTCAAATGACATGGAAGGCATGACCAGTTGTTGCTCTGATTAGAGTATTCATGTGGAAGTTGGGAGTTTGCATGTGCCAGCGGAGACCAGTGCGTGAGTTGGAGTTACCGATGTGATGGGGTCTATGACTGCAGGGACCACTCTGATGAAAGTGGCTGTCGTAAGTTACATGCTTTTATAAATCCTCCTCCAGTGTGGCTTTTGAAGATTTTGCCAAGCTTTTTACAGCTTCACATACCTTAAACATATTCAGGAACATAAAGAAATGCAGAAACTGTAATGGTTTATTCCATATGCAGCCACCCGTGGACCCGGCCTGTGCCATGACAATGAATTTCAGTGCCAGGTCGACGGATTTTGCATTCCAAAAGTGTGGGAATGTGATGGTCATCCGGACTGTGAAGATGGTTCTGACGAACACAACGGCTGCCCGCCACGCACCTGTAGATCTGCAGACTTCCAGTGCGCCAATGGAAACTGTGTCCCTCAAAGCTGGGTCTGTGATGGTGATAATGACTGCAGGGATATGAGCGATGAGACAAGCTGTCCCACTCCGCCATTCAGCTGCCCATCAGGCCAATGGTTGTGTCCCACAGACCAGGTGTGCATCACAGAGGCACAGGTGTGTGACGGCCAGCGAGATTGTCCCAATGGGGCTGATGAGTCTCCTCTCTGCAGTAAGTAGTGTAGAAAATTTTAGGTTGTAAGAACATTTTCCTAATGTTTTTTGACACTGTTTGAAACTTAATGCCTGTATTTATAAACATTATTTAGACTTTAATTCTGTAACATTTTGTTACACACAATGTTCCACTAATAAGATAATCAAAAGGATAATTCACACAAAAATATACATTTGCATCTGAGGTGTAGTTAATTGTTTCTTCAGTACAGCAGTAAAAAAAATAGGCACATTTTTGGAAGAATTACCTCTTTAAAATTTGTCTCTTTAAACTTTATTTCTGTTCAGACGAAGATGACTGTCAGGTAAACAATGGAGGCTGCAGTCATGGATGTATTCAAGGTCCATTTGGGGCTCAGTGCACATGTGAGCCCGGATTTCAGCTGTTGAATGACTCCAAGACCTGTGATGACATAAATGAGTGTCTGATCCCTGGTTTCTGCAGCCAAGCCTGCTTCAACGAGCGCGGCTCCTTCCGATGCTCCTGTGACCACGGCTACCAGCTGGAGCCGGATGGTCGTACATGCAGAGCCATCTGTAAGCAACGTCACATTTCAAACATGATCAGACTGGGTTGCTGAAATGAATTTAGAGAGAGGTAGACAAGAACACAATGTAGGACCAACTAGAGCAATGTGACGTATTGAAAATCTGTTAGTCGGTGGCTTCGCTAAACAGCTAGTTGCTCGTTAATAATTCCCTTTTAAATAGGCTGTTTTCAATCATGTGTTTCTTATACATACAAGTTATATTATGTGTTTTGTTAGGATTAGCAAGTTATTCACAGTTATTTTTATCTTGTGTTACTCCAGTCCCAGGGAATGCTTTACTTCTGGTGGCCACACGCAGCCAGGTTGTCTCTAACCGCATCTACTTCAGACCTCAAATCATCCAACCCGTAGCAAGCGGTGTGAGCATCGTCACTGTCGACTTCGACAGTGTAAGCAAGAGAGTCTACTGGGGTGATGCATATTACAACATGATCTACAGTTCATTCCAGAATGGTACAGATAAAAAACAGGTAGATAATAAAAAGGTTGTTGTCTTTGACATTTGCATCTCTTCTATGTTTCTTTTATCTCAACTACTTCATGTTGCTGTTGTTAGGTGTTTTCTTCAGGCCTGATGGTACCTGAAACCATAGCAGTGGATTGGGTGGCTAGAAACATTTACTGGACTGACTACGTCATGGAGAACATTGAAGTTGCAACTCTAGATGGACGCTTCCGAAAGGTTCTGATCACAGAGAACATCACCAGCCCTCGTGGACTCGCTCTAGATCCCCGAAATCAGTAGGCAAATGTTATTGTTAAAAATTGAGATGTACAAACAAATAGTTCTGTTTTTCAAATTGCTTGAACAAGTGTTTTGTAATTCCTTCTGTGTTCTTCTCAGTACCAATCTTATGTTCTGGTCGGACTGGGGTCAAAACCCCCGTATAGAACAGGCTAGCATGGATGGGTTGGGCAGAAGAGCCATTGTAACTACTAAAGTATACTGGCCTAATGGACTTACCCTGGACTACACAACTAGAAGACTATACTTTGCAGATGCCTACCTGAAATACATTGACTACTGTGACTATGATGGCAAAAACCGACACCAGGTTTTTGCAAGTGATTTGGTAAGAGTCCCCAGACTGAAAGGCTCTCCTGTGTATTTAAATTTATTTATTTGGCAGACATTTTTATCCAAAATGACTTGTTCAAATTACACATTTTAACAGTATATGTTCCCTATGAATCAAAGCCTCAACCTTTGCTTTACCAGTTGAGCTACAGGGACACCTATATATACTTAACTATACTTCAACACAGACATAATTAGGAACAACCGCTACAACATAAGCAGAGCCACATCCTTGTACGTCTGTCTGCAGATCCTTCAGCAACCCCATGGAATAACCATTTTTGAAGACAACATCTACTGGAGTGACCGGTACACAAGTCAAATTATGATGACTAACAAATTTCATGGAGGAAACACCACCATCCTCATGTCCAATATATACCAGTGCATGGGGATTACCATAGACCATGCTGTAAAACAGCCTTCAGGTCAGTCCTTCATACCTCCACTTAGTTTGTTGATGGAACATCTACATTGTTCTTCACAATGATGAATAACAGAGTCTCCTGGCTTCCATAAAGCGCTGAACCCCTGTGAGAACCATCCATGCAGTCAGCTGTGCTTGCTATCAACCTTAAGACCTCGATACTACAACTGTGCCTGCCAGTCTGGCTGGAGACTTGACAGTGATGGTCGTACTTGTACTAAAGGTACGGATTCTTGACATAGTACTCTATAATAATAGAGTAATAGTGCTATTTTGATGTTTTATGAAGCTGTAAATATAATGACATAAAATTGTTGACATTTTTTCTAGATGAAACACCATTCCTGATGGTCGTGAGGGATACAGTTATTATGGGAATCCCACTTAATCCCAATGACACATCCAATAACGCCATGACACCAATTTCAGGCATCACACAGGGACGAGACATTGATTTTGATGACCAAGAGCAATTTGTCTATTGGGTGCAAGGCACAGTGAGTAATTTTCTTTTGGCATACATCCATAATATTACTAAAATAATTAAACCGTGAGA
>JBAJNP010010178.1:0-16859 GCA_036877545.1 Yasuhikotakia modesta
CATGTCTCTTTGATATTCTGATGCTGACATATGACTAAGTGATGTTGGTTGCTAGGGTGCTCTAAATGGTTGCTAGGACATGGCTGAACAGTTTCCATAGTAATAATTGGACAACTTGCCAGTCTGAGTATAAAAGACACCCACTTGTCCTTACAATTTTCTCATGCCTTTTTAATGGAAGGCAATAGGGTGGTTGCCAGGGTACTTGAACTGGTGTCTAAGGTGTGACTTTGAAGTTGTAATGTCACCATTTGTTGAGTCTCTATGATGCGGAGCTATGACATCACAAAATTTATCTCAGTCCTGCTCAACATCATGCAGTTGCGAATGTTGCTTGTATAAAAGAAGCAACATTAAAAGATGCAACTTTCATTGCATCTTTTATTGCAACTTTCATATCATTGACTTTGGATCGTTTTTTTCACTGTTAATGTAAACGCACCTTTGAGAGAAGCTTCTGTTTCATACCAGCCTGCAACGCAATGTTCACATGCTTGCCAGACTCTCAAAACATCTTTCTCGATTCTCTTGGTATCTGGCTGTGAATTTCTCTCTCACGACACCACCCACTACCTACAGTTTTAGTTCATCATAACCTGCAACGTGTTTGTGTGTGGTTGTCTTATTGTGTGTGTAGTTCAAGCATGGCTCTGGTTTTCAGCCATCTGTTGTGGAGTTCATTGGAGTTTATTGCTGTTCCTCCTGTTAGAATGGGCTTAGCCAACACACACACACACACACACACACAGTTGTCTTTTTACTAGCTGTTTGTCAGATTATAAACTTTAACTACTATTTTGTCCAAATGTTGTCAATTAGCGGTTCAAAAATTGAAGAGCGTCATATAATTGATGACATTAACCAATTACAATGTTAAATTTAACATGAAATGTGCAGCATTTTTCTGTTGCAAATTATATTAATAGCATAATTTAAAATTGATGTACTTCAGCGCTTCTTAGCAATTGGTTTGCCCTCCTTTGGGTATTAATGATAGCAGACGCTTCGGCTGGTATGACATGGCAAGTTTGCAAGTTCTCCCGACGTGATTTAGGAATGTTCCAATTAGCATCTTGTGTGTTTTAATGGAGGCAAAGGAATTTAACTTAACTGAGTTAATACATTCAGATTCCAAAATGAGCTTTTTGATGAGTGACCTAGAAATAAAGCAGACTTGAAAGGGGGTCCTATTACGCCTGATTTGTTTTTTTGGGGGCATATTTTCCCTATTGCGGCACCCCTCCATACCAAACACGGATTGTTGAGTTCCTGGTTCTATAAAGCCCCGCCT
This sequence comes from Yasuhikotakia modesta, assembly GCA_036877545.1. Lineage (NCBI taxonomy): Eukaryota > Metazoa > Chordata > Actinopteri > Cypriniformes > Botiidae > Yasuhikotakia > Yasuhikotakia modesta. The sequence continues at coordinate 1,292 of JBAJNP010010178.1, forward strand.
TCTGAAATAATGAATGGGCTCTGATTGCACTGCATCTTGTTGGCATGGCAACAACATTTTGTGACATCACAGATAGCTTGTTGAGGTCGCTATGATCCAGTTGTTGTTGTTTTTACCTCATTTAGAATAGATCTCTTTGCAGTGAACTTTGGGCATTGTAACTTATGCAGCTAGCAATAGCAACCATACTAATGCTAAATATGCATATTTTTTGATTAGATGGATTATCAATGTGTACTTTTAAACCTATAAGGATTAGGTGCCTCATTCCTTCAGTATAAATGTTCATTTCTGGATTATCTTTTTAATAATTGGAAGCCTTAACCAACTAGGAAAGTGTTCCAAGTGTAAAATGAGTGTGCTCTCATGGATGTCTTTCTAGTACACAAGTATGCTGTCGGTGTATGTGACCTCTGAATTGAAAGCGTTTGGGAAAAGTCCGGAAATGAACTGCCACAATTAGAAAGGCTAATTTAGCCATGACACTTCAAAGGCCCAGATTCCTCCTTTTCCTCTGTCTCTCCCTCCCTCCTTCGTCTCTTTCTGTCTGTCTCTCATTCTCTCTTCTACTGTTTTGTGTGTATTTTTATGCATGTAGGTTGTGTTTATGTAAATGTTTTTGAGTTAAAAATCCAATGCTTTTTTGTTAGCTAATTCAAACCCTCACACATTATACAGCCACCAGATACCTGTGTGAATTTTTGCAGGCATTTCAGTGTGTGTTCCTCCAATTAAACGTTCACGTTTTGACTATTTCTGTACTGTGGCATTCAATAGGACAAACACACACGTGTTGGAGAGGTGAAATAGAAAAAGAAGCGCTAGAGAGGCTGACCTACTTTAAGGGGCTGGATTCTGGTAACGCACACCTCTTGGAGTGAGTGAGTGTGTTAAAAAGATCTGGGGGTGTGTGGTAGCTGAATAAGAGATTTTGGTGTAGGGGCGACACGTGCTCTCAGATGCCACCTAGTGGCTGAATTAGTGCAGGTAGACATACACACATACACACAGTGTCTTTAGGTTTAATCAAATGTACAGCTCTGTGTGTGTGTGTGTGTGTGTGTGTGTGTGTGTGTGTGAATAAGAGTTTAAGTGTTTACAGATAATGATCTTGTTCGCAGGGTATTACACTGAACATCGTAAGTGTTTCTATGTAATGCCAATTCTCTCACATTTACTTTGTGTGTGTTAAAAAAAGTGTGTGAGCACACCTTTATACCCCTGGGCTTCAAGAATCCAGAACGAACGTCTCGCTTAATCTAGCAGAACCCCCTACACAGTTCTGCGCTCTTTCTGTGTCGCAGGGGCTGCTGGGTAATGTAGTTCCTGCAGCCCCCAGCTTCCTGTATCCCATCAAAGGCCTCCAACATGACAAGTTGCTATGACAACAAAAAATCAGAAAGTCAAGTTTGGTACATGCAGTAATACTCGTTGTGTAGCTGCATATTGATGTTGTATTAGATGGAATTGAAAGGGTTTCAATGAAATTGAAAAAACATTCAGTGCACAGGTCTGTGGGAATTAGGTGGTGGATGCAATGTCTTTAAACTTAATGTGTGTTTTAAGTGTTGAATTGAATTGTATCTTTTAATGTGATCAGTTTATTATTTGTAAATGCTGTCTTTTGTCTTAGCTTAATATGCAAAGACCATTTGTAGATTTATTTTAATATACAAACACTGACTTTTTGGCACACGTTGCAGGTTATGATCAAAACATTGCTCCTGACCATATTAACACAGCAACATTGATGCATGTGTTTGATGCATGAGGAGACATGAGTGTTAGCTTAAAGATAAATTGAAAATCAAATTATCTTTGCATTTCTATTTGGTGACACTAACAGAGCAGAATAACACATGTGCCACATGCTTTGTGTGTGTGTGTGTGTGTGTGTGATTCAAAATGAAAGCGAAGCTCATTGAATATATTGATGTAATGATGTAATGCCCTGACAGATGTTTGTGACAGGTGCATTGTGGGTCTTTGGGCGTCACAAGGACTTGAGTTCGCAGGCAGTAAATTCAAATAAAGATGTTTGCGCTTGAATAATTCAACAAAATAACATTCACTTTGTTACAGAATACCATTCAATAACAATCATATGCTCATCTGTATATTTGCACCTTATCTGTTATGCAATATTTCAAAACATGCATTTCATTCTACGGTATACTGAAAATAGTACATATATTTACATCATATACAAGCAGTTATTACTGTACTATTTGCATATGGTACAATGAAAATGTAGTGCCTATCTCAGCAGACCTAAAGTCAGTTGTAACTGCCCTGAACTGACTTCCAGAAAAGTTCAAACTGCTCTCAGATCAGTTACATGGAATGCTAAGCTACAGCCAGCAGCTGCAGTGTCTGTGTATCTTAGATAAATATTAGGAAGCCAGATCTCCCTGCGATGTCCTTGGGCCAGAGGCCTCTTTTCGGAGATGAAAACACTCTCTCTGTCCTCTTTTTCGCACCTCCTACTCCCATTTCTTCATAGCGCCTGTCCTCTATTTTTCTGTTGCATTAGAAAGAGCTGTGTTTTGTTTAACAATGTAGTCAAATTGTTTACTTGGGCATCGTGAAAATAGTCTAGCGGTGCAAAGGTCCTGGATTTGAGGGAAATACACATAACTTTTAAAGTCACTTAAATTAAAGCATCTAGTGAACACATAAATTAAAATGTTTCATGAATTTGTTTGTGAGTAAGATGTTTACACAGGTTAAATGTGCACAAAAACAATATGCACTATCGACCAAAAAAGACAGTTCTTTGCATTTATATTATCTTGTATTGCAATACACACACACACACACACATACATACATCCCTTATATTTGATCCATTGAGGCTAATAGTTGTGATGGAACATAATGGTGGCATTTTCAATAGTACACGGTAGAGGTACTATGATTGGTTATAGATGCTTATATTATGTAGTTTTATATATATATGGTTATATTATATAGATGATACTATATAATATATTTGCCTGAACTACCACCGACCTCACAATCATGCTAAATACACAAAGGGGGCAAAATACCTCCTCTGACATTTTGTCATGTTTTGGCCTGTATGTGTTTTGTGGCCTGTATAAAGTATGTATTCACAGTATGTATTTAACAATGTCTTTTAATGAAGGTCACACTCAAGACGCCTTTGACCGTGAAGAAATAATCAAACGCCTGGTTCTGTCATGTTGTGTGTTTTGGGATTACAGAGAATTAGCAGCTGTTGCATGTTCCCTCAACTTCTAAACAATCTTTAAACAGTCTTTAACAGGGAAGAATTCATGTTCTTGCCCACACACATGCAGTGTGGGAGGACTGTGGTTTTGGCTGTTCGTGACGTTTGATGGAGCCTCACTTTGGCATCATCACCAATCAAAACAATGCTCCGCAGAGTACACCGTCGCCATGACAACCAGTGTCATAGTTACCACAGATTTTCAGCTTTCGGCCCAAATTCAGCTGTTTGTACATTTATTTATTTAGGACTTGTGAAAGAGCTCTCCTGTACTAGATTTGGTGTTCACACTCCAGAAGAGTGGATGCATAACGTTGTCTAAATGCATTTATTTACAATTATATAAATCTGATGTCACACCATGCTTGTCATGTTGTTATGGACAATTGACAATTTTATACCAGTTACATATAGATACATTTAATACATACTGTACATATAGTATACATACAGTATATAACATACATACAGTATATAACACAGACCTCTATTGGACAGGTGCTGCATTCAACAGTCCAATATTTAGTATAATGATCACTAAGCTATTTATTTTATAATTGCCCTCGGCAACGGCTCTTACTACACTGTACTAAATTTTTTTATGTCTTCTCTGCAGGCTTTTTTCTCATGTAATTCAGTAATTTCAACTGCAAACAATATTTAATGTCCATTCATTGACTCATTTGTAAGTAGCCGTGAAATAAGCGGTAGCATAAACATGGTGATACTAAAATTATCTTTAGGAACAGAAGGAGCGCATTGCCATTGATCATCAAAGAACACATTTGTTTATGACTCTGTGAACACAGTCAAGAAACTGTGCAGCTCTGTGCTGTGAGTGCCTGTGCTGTAACACTGCGCTGCTCAAAACGAACTGGAGCAATTCAAGCTGTGGTCACACAGACCCCATTCTTAAATCAATCTGTCACCAGTCCCATCTCACAATGTGGCACTGTTGCCATGGCAAATGAGTTCTTGGGAATGATAAATTCACGGTTCAGTGTTATTTACATAAAGGCATCTCAGAAGAATTCTTTCTGCGCACTTAACGCTCTGTTTAGTTTCAACGTCTCATCCCTGTTCACCGATGACATCAACTCCCCCTTACATGCTCCTCCTTAAAATCATTCCTCGCCGTATTGTCGTCATGGCGATGCTCTTTAGCCATCTTGCACAGATTCCTAACGCTCCTGATGCTGATCATGTTTCCGTGGTGATAGCGCATGAGTGTGAGGGGTGACTAAAGGGTGAAATTCAGCAATGTGTCTCTGTAGAGCATGTGTCTCTGTATTGTGTATTACAGGTGTTGGCAGGGCTGTATATTCATGAATAATCAAACACTCTTATGGTCAACTGGGTCTGTTCTGCAGTATAGATTTCCTGTGGTTCAATCTAGTGTAGTTTAGGTGTTGTAGTTTACATTAACATGTATTCATTTGTCAGACGCTTTTATCCAAAGCGACTTACAGTGAATTCAAGGTGTACTTTTTTAGTACTTGCATTCCCTAGGATTGAACCCACAACCTTTGCGCTGCTAATGCAACGCTCTACCAGTTGAGCTACAGGTATGCTGGAGCTCAATATATTTGTTCTGCTCTGTAGGTCTGGTATCTGTCCAATAGTATATCTTGTTGTTTTTTGTTTGTTTACAATGTTTTAATGTTACAACATAGTTCATAGTCTGTCCCCCATAGTGTCTACCCTGTAGTTCCTGTAATTTAAATGCTTTCCTGTAGTAATATTCTGTCATGTAGTTTCTTCTACTTTTATAAGTCTGAAGCATTCAGTCAAATCTGTGTTTAATAGTTTACTTTGTCCTGTATTTTTTCTGGTATGTCCAGTATCTGGGTTCAGTATATGTTCAGTGAGTGCCCTGCCTGACTCACTCATCAATGCCATTTGTAACCTCAGCCACTATTTTCAAACCATTTTTAGAGCTCAAATAAAGTCTGTTGATTTAACAGATGTGTTGTGAAACCCTCAACTGTACCCAGATCAGCTCATTTATTTTTAAAATGTGATCCTAATAAGAGTATAATTACGCTATTCAGATGCCTCAGTCTTTGTCTCTCTTTCTCAGTCTTCTCCCACTGTTTTCGTATATTTCACGTCTTGTTAAACTTTCCTTCTGTTTTTCGTCACTGTGTGAGTGTGTTGCCACGACAACAGTATATGTAAATGAAACGTGCGCTTAGAGAGTTAAAGACATACATGTTCTGTATGTTCTTGTCAAGAACAGTTAGATCACATGGGCTTCAGTATCGACCAATCAGCCGTCACCTGAGACAGCAGACAGGTTAATGGAGGTGTAACAACAAGCTTTCATGCTGTGTGGGGTTTGTTAAAGGTCTCAGTTTCAGCTGGGCGGCCTGCTTGGATAAGACATCTGAAATATTTGGCCGGAGTCCTTTACAAAGATGTCACACCGGCCTCATCAACATTATTTACATTCCACTGAGGAAAGCAGAACAGCTCTCTCTATCTCTCTCTGTCTCTTTCTCGCTCTCTCTTCCTCTATTGTGTTTCACAGTGATCATTTCTGCCAGCCAATAATGTCTCTAAATATGTTTGTGTGTTCTGTGTGTATCATTTACTCCAGTTACTCGTTGTTTGATAAGGTCACAATGAACAGAATATATTACATATTCTGTGTATATTATGTTCTGTATTATAAATGACAGAGGGCTAAATATCAAGAGTTCACATTCACACCAAAGTTAGCGCAAAAATAAAATATGTATACCTAATTGTACCTAATACCTAATTGCTTAAATATATTCATTATTTAAAAATTAAACTTTATTATTCTTACTAATGTGAAAAATCATTTTTAAGTATTTGTACATCATGGAATTGGTCTGTGATTACTTTGTTGATATAAATTAATTTTTTTCCATTTATTTCTGTTACGTCGCAAACATTTACTGGAAGAATCACCAATGGTCCTAAAAATAGACCTTCTTTGTAAAAATATTTATCTTTCAATTTTGTAGTGAAAGGAAGCATTTTTCAAGCAATTCAGCCAGAAAGAGAGAAAAAGATAATATGTCTATATGTTGTTTATATCTATGTCTGTATATGCCTATATCTATATATAGTCTAAAATGTCTAATTTGACAATATTAGAAACGTAAAGGAATAGTTCTTATTTATGTAGTGTTTTACTGTGTTCTTTAAAGGTTGCAGGTGTTTTTGTGTGTGTGTGTGTGTGTGTGCGCGCACATGGCTCCTATTGATCAATCATTTTGCTGCAGAGACTCCTGATCATCAAAGCAGGGGGCGGGGCATCAGGGATAGACACCCCATTGAACGCCTGACACCCCATAGCTTTGTTAAATTGTAAATACACTGATGTGAAACTAATGATCTCTGCATGCCTGGGTATGTGTGTTTAAATGGGTAACTGAGTCTGTACACATATGTGATTATAAAACAAACATGCACACACACATCTGTGTTCTCATGGGTGTACGTTGGCGCGTGTGTGTCTGATCTCCATTTAATACGTGCACTAAAATTCTTTATGTATTGTTTTACTGTGTTCCTTTAAAGGTAGCGTGTGTGTGTGTGTGTGTGTGTGTGTGTGTGTGTGTGTGTGTGTAGAGGCATGTAATAAGGCTGGTGGTTTTCGGTCCCAACAGTTTCGGCTTGCTTTAAACCCCCTGTGTTTCTCTGTCTGTGAGTCACTAGAACGGCAGCGAGTGACTCATATTGCTTTAATCATGTTGTAGAGAAGCTGTCCGACAGATGGATAGAAAGAATAAGGAAAGAAGGAAGAAAAGAATGAATGAATCGCATACAATTTATTCACTTATCTTTATATATAGCTACACACAGCTATACTGTACAGTTCCATAAGTGTGTTTTTTCCTTACCTTATCTATAAATAGCTAATTATTTATTGAATATATCCATTGAGTAAATAATTATACGCAAGAAAGACAAGATCTGATCTGTTTAATTTCTGAATGAAGCATCTTTGTTCAGTTCTTTATCATTTTTTAACTGCCTCAGCAAGTTCTGCAAGCCCTGCCCACCCACCCACCCACACACCCCCGCCCAACCTCCACCCCCATTTAGCTGACTAACAATATTTTGCTCCTTTGAGGAAAGCGCCACTGCTCCGTCCATCCCTTATGCTGTTTTCAGATGCGACATTTATACTCGCTGGCACCAACTTCGTATATTGTCACGCGTTCAGATACGATGCAGGAGATGCGGCGCCCACTGCAATGTCACTGCAATGACAACTTCAGAGTGAACTCATTAATTGCTTGTTGGTCACTGTTAAATTGTACATATATACATATATTAAAATCATATTTCTAAATGATCTGTCTAAAATCTATTAGTCTATAATTTCTAAAATCTCTAGGTATTATTATACCTATAGGAGAGGTATACTGTTATACAAATATTGCAAATATTTCTTAAAATGTACATTGAAGGGCACTTATCTAGTCACTGGTATATTTTAAGTTGCTAGTGAGCTCTTGCTAGTGACTTGCTAGTGAGCTCTTTAGACTAGGGTAACAACCACTCAGAACACCTTAGCAACTGCATGGCAGTCTCCTGGCGACAGCCTACAACATCCTATAGCAGTTTCCATGGGGAAATGTTTTGCCATGTTTTTCCAAGTAAATATACCTAGTTTATCCAATTACCAAAAACTCTCAACATTGTTATGTTAGTGTGCCTTCATAGGTGAACTAGCATAAAGGCAAATCAGTGTTGTGTTTATATTGTAAATTGTGTTTGCGGTTTGCGGTAAAGCCGAATAAGATTTAGTCCCACAGTGTGTGTTTGCCTTTTATTTTACCTCGGAGATGTTAAGAGGTGTTAACGCGGCCACCCGGCGTACAGCTATACACAAACTCGTGCTTAAAAACTGGAAGCTGCAGATCAGTTTTGTTCCTGTGGGACAGAATATTTTTGGTACCTGCTGAGACAGATAGAGAGACAAAGAGAGCAAGAAAGAGAGAGAAAGAGAGGGGAAGAAAGGGAGGGTATAGTGATGAGCATGTGGTTAATTTTAGAAGGTGGTGTGAAAAATGCAGCGGAACAGAACGGTCCTCCTCTTTTCTTTGTCTCTCGCCTCTGATTGGTTGAGCTTTGCGCAGTGATCCCTGTTGGCCTATGAGAAGTATCGTCATGGGGGAATTTGAGAGTAACAGAACCGTTCCTTATATATGCATACGCTCAGGGAAAATTTGATCCCCACTCCATGTGTATTATTATTATTATATTAATGTAGGAAGAGTGGGTGGAATTTGGCACTCACATTCAGGTAGCGTTTAAGCACTGCACCATGCATCATTTTGCTTCTTAGCACACACACACACACACACACACACACACACACACACACACTAGGCCGGTGTTGTTGGTGCAGCAGCATGATGAATAGATCCAGTGATGTTATTTTTGGAGGATTTACGACACGGCAAGAACTCCCTTTATATCTGCTTTTGTTGCAATTTTTGTTTGTTTTTGTGTTTACATTTAGGTTTGTTTGGGTTCAGTCCAGGAGCGTAGGAACCATCAAAAAATGGGTTTAAAACGTATCAGTGTGCTTCATGAATATTAATTAGGGGTTGTGACATTTGCTCAATAGTCCTACCTGGTTTGCTAAAAGGCAGACGTTTGTAAATAGGCATTTCCTGCTGTGCTATCGCTGCTTAACATTAGCACATTGCCTATGTAACCATTTGGCAGAGGCTTTAGCTTGTTCCTGTTGTCGTTTCACACAGCCGACGACAAAGTTTTATGTGACAGTGTAAAATAAAACTCTTTATGACTATAAAAATATAATGATTATTTCCCAAAACGTAAGGAGAACAGTTATAACGGTTTGCGCTTAGTTTCGTTTTCCTAACTGCAGTGACATCATTACTGCTATAACAAACCGCTGCATTGCAAACTAGCGACTTCAGGTCAAAAGTAAATATGGATTGCGGTGTCTCCAAAAGACCTCAGCCAGTGTGACCGCATAAGAAGAGATCCTTGTGTGTTGAGGACAGATGTATTAAGCGGGCATGTGGCCCACGAAACTTGCAGCGGGGCATGTGGTGTCAGATAACAATGGCGTGTGAAGTGAGCCCAGCTACACGCGTGCAAACACACACAGGAGTCACAGCAGGGCACAGTTGCAGCCATGCTGCTGCTCACCAGCTGTCTCCATGGAGACCAAGATGGGCTCTTGTTGTCATGGAAACTGACAGCAGCATGCTGTGGGTTTTGCAATGTGTTCGGCTCCCGAGAGCAGTATTTAACTCTCAATGTACAGTCAATATTTTAACTGAGGCAGGACATTAGTCCTAAATGTACCGTTTTGTATTTTGATTCTTCACCGTTGACAACCCTACAGATGGGAATGTACTTTAACCCCAAAACAAACGTAAACCGTGTCACAGTTAGCCAAATGCTAACACCTGAAGTTACACAGACTCAGCAAGAATGTATTGAACATAAAGCTTGTTGTTGGGGCTGTGGCCTAGAGGTCAACACATGTGCTCTGAAAAACTGAGCCTTGGTGCTTGCCAGTTCTATTTTCCCACTCTCATAATGTCTTGTCTTCATTGTGATAGGGGCAGTTGTCAGTAGGTTGTAATCAGTAGGTTGCTGGTTCGATTCTAACGCCCACAAGTAGCAACTGAAGTGCCCTTGAGCAAGACACCTAACCCCCGATTGCTCCCCGGGTAGTGCAGGGATAGCTGCCCACTGCTCTGTGTGTGTGCGTGTTTATGTGTGCTCACGACTTGCAGTGTGTGTTCACTCCTCGTGAAGGATGGGTTAAATGCAGAGGTCACGGTTATGGGTAACCACAACTGACAAAAACACGTCACTTTCACTTTCACGGTGTTTATAGTGTTGCTAAACTAGCTAAAAGGTTTTAAAAAGCTGTTTCTATAGGCTATATGTGTGTGCCACCAGCAAAGGGACAGTTTGTTGCCTCCTGACATCATGCGTCCATCAGAAAGCTGGTAGGCGTGTCTGACATGGCATCTTTTGACCGCAAATCCTGTTACCTTGGTTACGGACAGACCAGGCATAAAGGTAAGGTCACAGAGAGTAAGAGGTTCTGTCCCCTGGCCAGCTTGCTGTAATTTGATTGGCTCCAGGCCCCGTTTGTGCACCCATCACAGAAAATTGAATTATCCAGGCTGTCATCCAGAGATGTACAGCTCACCTCTCCTGTCTCTATTCTTCTATCTCTCCACTCCTCCTCTCATTTACTTTTTATTTTCTCCTTCTACCGCTCCTGCCTCACTTTGTTTATTATCGTTATACCAGCTTTTGTTCATTTTGTTTCTTTATATGGTTTCTTCAGAGATTTTATTGAGGAATGGGTTGGAACTTGTAACACTATGGTTAAAAAAATCTATAAATTAATTTATTAAGATTAATAAATTAATCTTTTAAATTTGACGTTTTGTTAAGTAAATGCGAGTCATTCTTTTGTGTGCAGTACTTGTGTAGTGTGTGTGTATTGTATATGGTTGACCTAAGATTTTGTTATAGTTTGATATGAGGGTGTGTGTGTTGCTGTCTCTGTGCCAGCTGGTTCAAAGGAATACCAACGCGTCTCGCCTTCTAAGAGTCTTAATAATACATTCTCACTTACACTGCTATCTTACACTACCTTAGACTTACATTGACCTTTTAAAACGCGCTATTGCTGCAATTATGAGAGTAAACCTATTCATCTCTCTCTCGCTTACACTCTGTCTGTGTCTCTTGTTGAAAGGGATGCAGTGTTAACTCATAACTGTGATCATGTCATATAATGTACATTATTACGTAATCTAAACCATACAGTACATAACTCTGTACAGTACATGCAGAGTTACAAGTACTGTACAGTACATACAGTACATATACATAACTCTCAATCTTGATTGACCCTCATAGATGCTATAAAACATACAAAACATACATAAACATCAGACTGTTGAAACATCAGAGGACAGTGATGCCATCACTGATGGTGTGATGAAAATGTGAACGACATCAACAATGTTTGAGTCGCATTTATCATTGCTAAAACACTTACAATTCATCATGACATTTAAAAACATTGTTTTCTGCTGCTGTGCTTCCAAAACATCTGCAGGAATCATTTTAATGTCATGATTTAATCTATTTTTTAATGTTTATACATGAGCCTCAAGATTAGAAATAGATAAGAGAATTCTGCCTCTGGTGCAAGTTTCTGAAAATGAACAGACATGGATGACATATAATGTCTGACGTGTGTATTGGCTCATAAACACAAAGTTTAGAATAATAATTTGTTTCAACACTTTTTGTTTTAGTAAATGTATTTAGGGACTTGGTAGTTTTGAATTCTAAATAAAGCACTATGTTTGTATTCTACGTTCATAATACACCGCTCTTGTTATGGCTTCTTAGTTTGGATTATTTACGCCGTATTCATCATTTGTAAGTTGTCTTTGGCTGAATGTAGTAAGTGGGATATGTAGTCAAACCTACAACCTTAAGCAGCACACAGTCCCTTAAAATGAATGTATTTACAGTGGCATTCCTACCAATACCTCAGTGACCAGCTCAGTCTATTTCACCGCCTGAGCCATGGGAATCAGAGCTCATGGCTGGAGCTCTTATTTTGTTCCGTAAACGCAAATAGCTCTCAGGGGATTCGACTCTGTCTCTGAGCAGCTCCCACGACCTCTGACATCACACTGACTGGTTCGCCACATCTTTACACACGGCTAAACAGAGGAAGGGGGCGGGGCAAAGCAGCACATGGTCCTTCTATCAAGAGGCACAACAGGGGACAACAGTTATTGTCAGTTAATAACTGTTAATAACAGTGTGGCCTTCCCAAGGTGGCGCTTTCTGCAAATCCCATAGAAATTTTCATCTCATTTTAGACATAATGTAAATATATTTACCTAGAAATCACAAATAAAGGTGATAGGTAAAGATAATGATTACATAACTATACTGTAAGTGTGTCAATGTCTAGCTGACACTTAGAAAAATGTTATTGGCCTTGTTTTAAAAAGAACAGTATAAAGTTTCAGTAACAGTAACTATTGTTAACAGTAGATTAATATCTGTCTAATATATAAATACTTCCCGGCAACATCAATTTCTTTATCCTGTTCTGAAGTCTCTACCCTCTTATCCAATCACATTACAGAACATTGGAGGAATAAAGAAGGCAGGTCATCAAAATGAATCCAAGATTAACTTTGTATTATTTACATTACATTTAATGACTTCTGTTTGTCTAAATGTGATTGTTAGATGTTATTTATGTGTTCGATTGTCTCCATGGGTGTGTGTAGTGGATTGTGTTTGTGTTGATTGTGCCTCTTTCACTTTCACTTTCGCTGATGACCGAGGGCTCTTGTCAGTAATTGAGTTTAATTAATTTAAGAGCCTTGGATTGATTCCAGATCTCAGAGTTTAGACAACAGTAAAGGAGCTGATAACAGCTCCAGCATCATTTAACCCTGATTTGTAAGCAGCTGAATTTATAATGCAACCCCATAAAACGAAACACTATTTTGATCTCAAAGCTGTTTCCCTTTAAAGGGATATGTCCTTAAATAATTATACCCATATTTGGTCATCTTCATGTATTTCCAAATCCTTTATGATGTTTGTACAGAATACACAGCTTTCTCCTGACATAGTAGCTTCAAGATGGATTAAAAAAACGTATATACATCTAACATAATTATAGAGTTTAGTTTAATAGAGCTTTTCTTTTAAATTTTCGAATGAAATATTCCTTTAAACACAAACAGCATGCTAGACAGTAACTTTACCACGTTTAATGTTTGTAAGTTTTGTTGTGGGGACTGGATTGTATCCCTGTGGTTATTGATCTGGGCTTGTAGCTTAAAACTTGTAAATTCAAAAGAGCTGCCCACCATTTTACCTTAAGCAAAACAACTACAGGTTACAGCAGGTAGATTGGCCATTTATAATGTGTTCTACAAGTAGCAGAGAATTAAAGTGTTAAAGTGTCAGATAATCAGTGTTAAATTGATTAACACTTTTTTACCTGTACCAACTTCCCTGAAGGAAAACTACAGTTTATTGCTTTAGAGTTGCAATGAACTACATTGTTCATTGCGTTTTGCGTATAGTGACAAATTTAGTCGACTGGGCTCGCTTCTTTATTTATTAATACAATTTCCCTGAGAATGTGTTATTTTGCACTAAAATATCACCAGTATGACTAATGCAGTTTAAATATACTGTAAGCAGCATTTGGTTCCGTGTAAGCGTGTTTTTCCTTAAAGCTGTATATCGTCTACCTGTATTTGCTGAAACAACTAGAAACTTTATAAAGCATTTCATGAGGGTCTGTTTAATGTTCTATTTTTTTCTGTCATAAAATTGTTTCGGTTGTTTGTTATATTGATAAGATATTGCTCCCTGAAGAGTTAGTACATTCAAGTAAATTAATCTACAAAACGTTTACATTTATGTCTTGAGGAAACTAGCCACAAGCACAATGTGTAGGTAAAACGTTATTCTAGTCTTGCATTTTTTTATTTTGATAGTTTTTGTCATGAACGTTAGAATGAATTCTCAACATTACTGCTGGAAGAACTTCTGTAGAATGTTGGTACAGGTCTTCTGCATTTAGCGACTCGGGCTTCAATCGTTTTATCTGGATTCTCCTCTGAGGCAAACACATGTATTCTTCTGGCAGTAAAATTGTGAACCAGCAAAGAACTTAATCTGTCATTTCCGAGTACAGCATTTTGCTCTGCAATCCACTCGAATAGAACTGCGTTCTGTGTTTGTGTGTCTGTTCTGATGTGCCAATTCTGTAAAAAAATTGTCATCATCTATCAGTTCAGTGATTTTGCAATGTTTGGTCCAACACTTATAATAGAACTCCGATGGTGTTTTACTTTAAAGATTTTTTATGTAAATTAAGCATTAATATTTCTTTTCTCTGTTTGCTCTCTTTAGGAACGGGTGGAGTATCTCTTTCTGATTATTTTTACGGTGGAAGCGTTCCTCAAAGTGATTGCATATGGGCTGCTGTGTCACCCTAACGCGTATCTGCGGAATGGCTGGAACCTGTTGGATTTCATTATTGTGGTGGTGGGGTGAGTGCCAGTTTGACATCATGACTTAACTGAAATAATGACCTCATAACAGTCATGACCTCATACATTTATGTCAGCTGTGTTGTATAAAAGAACTCAAATGTAAATAAAATGTGGTTTATGAGGACAAAAATGTGAAAAATTATGTGTATAACAATGTAAACATGGTTTGTGGGGACACTTTGTCCTTATAAGCCAAGTGGCTTAAATTGTTATTAAAACTGTATAATAACAAACTAAACTAAAACTAAGTAACTAAACTGCTGAACTAACTAAAACTTTGTTTTGTTAAATAAGGTTTAGGGTTAGGGGTAGAGTTAGGGATAACACTTTATAATAACTACACCCTATGAATCATTAGTTAAACATTGGTAAATGGTAAATTAATCATTTATAAAGCATTGTTCCTGCATTAATAGACATTAGTACGCAGTTCATAAATACAGCTATAAATGCTTTATTCTTGCTTTTTAAGCGTCTACTCCTCATGAAACACATACGCCAACATCATGACGACTTTTTAAATGAACTTTAAATAATATTTGCATTATGTGAAACTGTTTTAATAGACTGAAATGTGATGATGAGTGGGAATGTGTCAAAAGGTATCACATTTACTCTCTCTCTCTGTCTCTCTCTCTCTGTCTCAAACTCTCTCACACAGTCTCTTCAGTGCACTCCTAGAACAGGCCACTAAACCAGATGGTGGAACATCAATTGGTGGCAAGGCTGCAGGTTTTGATGTAAAAGCGTTGCGGGCCTTCAGAGTTTTGAGACCTCTGAGACTCGTGTCTGGAGTACCTAGTGAGTACACACACACACACACTCACACACACACATTCAAACACACTCTTGTGATGATTGTTGAGTAAGTCATCCATGAGTCATGACTAAAGAACAGAGCGAACGAGAAAATATGACTCTACAGTAAATGAAACATCACTTCCTTTTCTTTCAAATTCTCACCAAATACTGATAATCACAGACTTCGAAATTCAGAAGTCAGGTTTATTCATTCCTGCACCACAGACGTCACCACACAGAACTGCCAAAATAATTATTGTTTTCAAACAGATTTCCCAGGCAACTGAATAAACGCGGCACAGTTTTCCCATCTTACTGATCTTAACATTTTTAAAAACATAACACTTAGAAATGAGTCAAGTTGTTGCTGTATATTCTGTGTTTATATCCAACATACGCATTATAGCCA
>JBAJNP010010179.1:0-16858 GCA_036877545.1 Yasuhikotakia modesta
GTAACAAGAACATGTGAATGAAAACGTGTGATGCGTGTTTGTGCGTGTGATAACCATAGATATTTAATCTCTTTCTTTCTCTTTCTGCTCCTTCCTCTTCTTCAGGTTACATTGGCGTGGGAATGCTGTCAGGAGCTGTAGCTGGAGCAGTATTTGCCTCTCCTCCTCCAGGTAGTGTTCTGGCTGCCATTGTGGCTCTGTGGAAGAGCGGTGCTTCAGGAATCCTGCTTGTGGTGAAGAACTACACAGGTGATCGCTTGAACTTTGGCATAGCTGCAGAACAGGCCCGGTCACAGGGCATCCAGGTGGACATGGTGATTGTGGCAGATGACTGTGCCTTTGTTCAGCCCAGCAAGGCCGGCCGGAGAGGCTTGTGTGGAACTGTGTTAATTCATAAGGTACTGAACATCCCAGAAAGGGTCACTCAGCTGCAAAGTTTCTGTGTGATTTGTATGATTTAAAGGAACAGATGATACTGTTCTCCAGAATGATAAAGTATGATGATGTAATTGGATTTTATTTTTAAATGCATTCTTTCTAGCTAGCTGGAGCACTGGCAGAGCAAGGCTGCCCACTTGACACCATTGTAGCCAAAATGAATGAAGCATTGAAAAGTATTGGTAAGTTGTAGACCATTTGTATTCTTATAGTTTTAATAATGCAGCCCTAAATGAAGCTATTTCCTGTGCAGTGAAGAAAAACTTGTTGTTTAAACAGGCACATTGGGTGTTAGTCTGTCTCCATGCAGCGTCCCGGGATGCAGTCCATCCTTCCAGCTTCCCCCAGGAGAGATGGAGCTGGGACTAGGTAGAATTTACAGAATTAATTTTTTGTTAATTCACTGACATGCATCTTTGTACATGTTAAAACTGGTATAGCATATGTATTTTACCAGGGATCCATGGAGAACCAGGTATTAGGAGATCAAAGGTGAGTATTCATAATATGCCAGTCACCCCTACAATGTAGAGCTACTGGAACATATGGTTCAAGATCGAGGGCATTGATGTTCTTCAGGTAGCCTCCGCTGATGAAGTTGTAAAAACAATAGTAAATCACATGACTGATTCTTCAAGCAAATCACACCTGGCCCTAAAATCAGGTAAGATGTGTGTAAATGGTCAATATAGTGTTGTGTCTGAAGATGTGTGTACTTAAATCTTTATTCTTCTAACAGGAGACAGTGTGGTGCTGTGTGTGAACAATCTTGGTGCTCTGTCATGTTTGGAAATAGCTGTGGTCACAAGAGCAGCTATAAACTTCTTAGGTGAGACTCAAAATGTGGAAGTCATGTATTTCACAACATTTGGAGTTACATTCTTCATTTAGACAATAAGTGTGTTTTTTTTATAAGAGCAGGTTGCTACCTAATCTGTATATTTAATGTAACTTATAAAGAGGTTGCCTGTAATTAAAACTATAAAACCATAAAAGAGGCTATTGTATCTGCATTTGGACATTTCTGATTGGTCTGTGGTCATTTTCAGAGGAGTGTGGTGTGCTGGTCGTCAGGGTGATGTTGGGATCATTTATGACATCACTGGAGATGGCGGGAATGTCTCTTACTTTAATGAAGGTGGATGAAGAGATTCTCAGACTATTTGGTATGTTTCTTCATAGCATAGTTATGAAGACTACTTTATGTAAATTACAGAACCTACAGGACTGTATGAGAATAAAGTTCCAATCCAATTGGAATAAGCTCTCTTTAAAATAGAACAAACTAGAACAGCTATGCATTCAATAAAATTAGGAGCCTTGTTCTTATCTTGTGTTGAAAACATAGACAACATACCAATAGAAGATAAGTAAAAAGATTAAAATGGCTAAAAAATGGATGTGTATACTGTGTATTAAATAGAGTGTCTGATTTGTCTTTCTCAGATGCTAAAACAACAGCCCCGGCCTGGCCTAACCTTAGCAGTGTGTGTGTGAGTGGGAAAAATCTGCTTATGGAACCTGTGGAAAAGCCTGCTGTGGCTACAGATAAATACAATGAAGGTAAAAGAGTCTTTACCTAAATCTTTAGCATTATCTCTGTGTGACCTTTTTAATGTAATGCAGGTTTTATTTTGTTTTCATCATTAAATTAGTTTACATACTTAACATTAAATACAAATGTGTATAAGGAAGTGTAATAATGTAAACAATGTTTATGGGGACACTTCCTCAAACAATGTGTCCTCAAACCAAATTGCTCAAAAAACATGGAAAACTGTGAGTTTTTGTTAAAAAATTCTGAAGGTTTTCTGTGAGGGTTTGGTTGGGGTTATAGGGTTTGTATAAACCATTTGTATAGCATAAAAAACATTATGGCTTTGGAGAGTCCTCATATGTCATTGCCACCTGGTGCTTTTCAGACCACAATGCATGGTTGTCATGCATTAAAATCTGAAAATAAATGAAAACTATTTTGAAGTGTGTTCTAAGTAGTGAAATGTTTTAAGTGGCACTTCGTTTTGCCAGTTGGTGGTGCTGTAACTGACTCACAATGGCCACATCCTTGTTATCAGCCCACAACACCAAACATAATTTTTAAGTTTGATGTAAATCATCCAAAGGTGTAAGATGTAAGACGTAGATATAAGACATTTCCTGTTTTGTTTTGTTTTTCTAAATTTTTTGCCTTGCCATGACAACACAGTTCGATATATCAACACTTCATTTACAGTTTAGTGTTTTTAATTTCTCTTCTTTTTACTGATAAAGTAGAAAGCGTTTTAGGTACATTTAAATACTGTGCTATTTAGTACTTGGACTACTAAAAGTGCAAATGTAAAAGTTGTTAACATTTAATTTATGTATTATGAACTAACAAAGTGTTGGTAATGTGCAGGTTTACTTACACCTATCATTCGGAATGTTTTGGAGTCTGTGTGCAAAGCCCTTCTACACTATCAGGAGGAACTAAACGCTTTGGACCGCGCAGCAGGGGATGGAGATTGTGGGAACACACATGCCTCTGCAGCTAATGGTAAAACAACTAGCACAGATGTAGAAATGATATCAACATACATTGCGGTGAATCTCATAATAAATGCAGGAAATGGTAGCCACTGTTAGCATTTTGCATAATTATCATGGACCTTGATTATGTTTTGAGCACAGAAAGTACTAATTTAGCATTGAAAATTATGGCTGACACTACATTATTGCAACTTAATTGTTAGAGTGAAATATAATGGTTATAAAACTTCGTTATCTCATAGATAAACATGATATATGGGTGTCATTGGATTAGTTTCCATTGGCAATGGAGAAAGAAAGACTGCTTCCATTATTCTACGCGTCACCACATTATCAAGCGTTATATATACACCTGTTTTATTAATATAACAGTGAAAATTATGTACTGTGTTTTTAAACTAGTTTAAGATTTATTTTGTGCCAATAATTTATGCTATTCTTGTTTTTTTTACCATGTCGTGACAATGTCATCAATCTTAGCCATTAAGGAGTGGCTTTCCATTAGCACCATTCCTGGTAATGTTGGACAGCTTCTGGCAGATCTTGCTCTGTTGATCCAGGAACGGATGGGCGGCTCATCAGGAGCGGTGATACATTCGATTCAGTGAAATTTAACACCAAATCAGTGTCTGTGTTTTTTTTTAATAAAATATGTACTTTGAATACACTAAGCTGCTCTTAGATAAAAGCCATATTAGTAAATGTCTAAGCACATTAATTGCTCTGGAAATAGAAAGCTCTGTTGGATGTTGTTCTCTTGTTTAAAGGACTTTAACTGTGAGTAACTGTGTTTCTCTCCGCAGTTATATTGCCTGTTTTTATCTGCTGCTGCCCCCCATCTTAGAGAGAGTTGTGAGGGTGCTAACTGGGCCAGAGCATTGCATGCTGGGACTGAAGCTATGAAGAGGTCTGTGTCAGTATACAATCCTGTCAGACTTCATTCTTTTCCTTATAGTTTTCATAGATCAAAAAGACTTTGAGATTCAGTCTCCATTATGTGTCTGTGAACACAACGATATGCCCTGTTTTCTGACAGGTATGGAGGTGCTGAACCAGGAGATCGGACCATGGTATGAATGCAGTCAGTGTTTAATTCTTTGTTTTTGTTTAATTCTTATAGATGTCATGAAAACATTGTCGCAATTGTTGTGGACACATCAGTTTATCTATTTTCAGAAATTTGTAAACCGTAAAGAAATCCATGAATAAGTTCCCTGTTGTATGTACACCATTAACATTTTAGATCAATTATTATTTTAACACCACAAACATATTTTAACATGACTGTGAACATCCACCAATAATTGCTCAGAGAAATCTTGCAGAAAGCTAATCCTGTGTCTTATTTCATAGCTTGATGCCCTGTGCCCTGCTGTGGAAGAATTAAAGAAACTGTCCACAGCTCCTCCTTGTGATCATATAGCTATACTTCAGACTGCAGCAGAGGTATAGATCATGATTAAAACAGCTTTTCCATTTCAAATCTAATTTTTCTCTGCCACCTATAATATTCGGCTCTACTTTTTACTATTACAGAAAGCAGATTTGGGAGCAGAGTCTACCTGCAACCTCACTGCAAGAGCCGGACGTGCCAGTTACATTGCATCTGAACATTTGACCCAGCCTGACCCTGGTGCCATGGCAATAGCCATTATTCTGAAGGCAGTACTAAAGGCATTAAATGGCGAGAGCTAAAAAAGCACACCACCCTTTTCATGGCACTTAAGATCATAAGTAATTTATCTTACACTTTATGGAACTGCTGAAGTAATTATTCAATGTGTTGAATAATATAAAAAACTATACCATTAAAATCACAACTTTTAATGTGAGTCCAAATACTATTAGATCTTTAACTATTAGAAAGATTTACAAATACAACTAAATTTTTAGTTTACTACTGCACATGTAATTTAAATTTCATTATATAATTTGGGATTCCAGTTTGGGTTGTCAGTGGCACCATTCTAAGAAAGGATATAGCACACGTCCTTGGACTAGTCTGAATATCTTTGGAAATTCTGGTGGTTGTATCTTGAAAGCTTTAGGAGATTTCAGAACTTTGGATTGGCTAAGACAACATATGTATATTTTCTAAAGAAAATGTGAATGGTCCTTGCGTGACAAAACTCAGACCAGAATATTTTAACAATGATAATGTCAACGATACTTTTTGTGTTGTGATATTTCAATGAAATTTTAACATCATGGTAACATGATTAAACATGATTCTAACATGTTAAATAATGTATATGACAATTTTATTTACTGTGATGCTAGCATTTAGAATGACATTAGTATGATTTAACATGATTTTTGCAGCATAAAGTATTATGTTGTCATGATGTAGCATGATACTAACAAGATTTAACATAATACTAGCATATTTTAACCTGATCCTAGCATGATGCTTGCATGATATTACTTTTCAATTAAATTTGATTTATATAGCACTTCTTACAATATTTTATTGCTTCAAAGTAACTTTACATTTAATTCTGATATTTTAATAAATGGACGTGCAAATGGTCACATAAAAATGATTATTACACACATGGGTTTGTACCTTTCTCAGCGGTCTATGAGAGGATAATGTGTGCCAATTAAAACAGTATATATTTCTGAAATAGTAAGACGTGTAGTTAGTTAACATGATAGCCATCATACCAAGATATGCGGCTTCAGTCCACATGGAAATAACACACAGATAAATAATTATGGGATGGGTATAATGAATTTTCAATACCATAAAATGCACACAATACACAAAATTACATATAAATGTATTACACAAAATACACACAATACAAATATCAGAACATTACACAAAGTGATTGAAAGAACATTGGAGACAAAAAAATAACCAAACAGAGTCTTTAATACTGTAATTATAATTTCACTAGAAGCAATAATAACAATTGACTATGACTTTCATGAATAATTGTGCATGACGTTGTGTGAAAAAAATGGGTAAGTATTTGTAATTCTGTGTCTGTGCATCAGAATGTTGTAGAGGCCAGGGGATGGGCCACAATCTTGCAACCAGTTACCTTACCTTAGCACCACCCTAATGACTTCCAATAAAAAGGTGATAGGCATCATAACATCTTAGAAATAAGTAGTTGGCCTCTTTTGACTGAAACTGGTGAGTAGTATTTAATTATCTTCATGTAAACTGTCCAGGCACACCCTAGCAAATATTTAATGCACCCTTGCATCCAACATAAATAACCGGTATCTTAGCACCAGAACATTGTGGAGACATGGGAGTTGGTTCTTTTAAATTAGACACACATCTACTAGTTTTACTACGTTAACTCTCTGTGTACACCCTAATAACCATTTACAGGTACCTAACATTGTAATAAAATAAGCCATATATTAGCATTGAAACATTAAACTTTTGAATTGGGTTTTGGTTTGATTTATTGCCTTGGCAACTACCTGTCTGTCTTTCGGTCTAGATTTATCTATCTAAATTTTTAAAGTTTAAAAAAGATGTCAATGCTAATTTCTTAAAACTCTTTATACTGTACAACATACTTAAACATTTAGACTAGGCTTTCTCAAGCCAACATCAAGTTTGTTCACAAACTTTTCTCAGCCAGTTAGTATTGATGATCAGTTGGTAGAATATCTCAGCATAACTTTTGGATATTTTCAAACAGAATTAGAATAGGGAATAAGGAGATTAGGTAAAAACAAACTAACCCCCCAAAAATACATTAATAAAGATCTAGAATGAAAGTGTGTTAACACAAAAACCTGTAGGCCACAAAAGTACTTACCAAAAAGTACTAATAAATTCAGTAGCTGGTAGGTTATTTGTTAGCTGGGCATTCGTTTAGCCGCAGTCATGTGACGTGTTTTGACAACGAGAAGTTAGAGAGTAACAGAGTATCTCTCGATCTTGTTAAGTTTCAGGCTCATCCTTGTAAATTCGTGAGAAACCTCTTTTTTCGTGGCACTAAAAATGAGATATAACACACACATATGAAATACAGAAAAGCTTTATATATACCTATTTATACAGCTTTATATATAATAATATAATATAATAAAATATTTTTTATTTTCTGGAACTTCTGCTGTGTATTTGTTATTTAAGCATTAAAAAATTCTCACGACAACGGCACATTTGCTTTTACTGTTTTACTGATTTCATCAAGCCTCGCTCTTCCCACCGCTACAGGACAGTCGCGTTTTGATGACGCCATTCTATGGCGCCAAAAACAGTGTCCTCTCAGCTTATCTCTGTATTACCTCCACAGTGGACGTTCGCAAAAACAATTCAAACGGAAACGCGTGTCGTGTTTATGTGTCCCCCAGATCTGCCGTTTCTCAGCTCGTCAATTCGTTTTTAGACTTCGTCGCCCTCGCCATGCACGACGATGATTTGATTGTAAGTTTGAATTCAGATCAGCTCCACCATAATGTGGCGTTTGTTCCGGAAGGACGTTGCTGGGTGTCAATTCTCTGTTGCCTGCTGCTTGCGTGCTCCTATGTTGGAAGTTTGTACGTTTGGAAAAGCGATTTACCAAGGTATACTTTACCATCTTTATCGAGGCTGCGTAACAAAACCTTATAACCTGAACACACACAGCATTATTTGGATTATAAACATGCCTGTAAAACTTAATGTTGTGTAGCTAAGCCGCTCACAAGTTTTTTAGACTTGTGGTTTAAATATCGACCAAATAAAAATACTTTGTCACTGAGGTAACGCTGTTGTGTTTGTTTGTGTGGTCATACACAAACAGGGATCATCCAGCAGTGATAAAGAGGCGCTTCACAAGTGTGCTCATTGTGTCTGCACTGTCACCAGTTTTTGTCTGTGCATGGAAGGATTTCACAGGCATCCAGGTTAGTTTACTGTAATGCAAACATTCAGTTCTTACCTTGTGTTGTGTGTGCTGATTTTGTCCAAACCCACACTATAATTAATTTACCTGTATGTGAGGGAAGTATCAGATCTAACAGGATCATGTTATATCAGAGCCATATATTGTGAAAGTGTATATACAGAAAATACACAGATACACCAAATAAGGTAAACCTTTTTTAAAATGACAGTGTCATACAAACTTGATTCATAGTATTAAATATAGTGATTTGTTAATACACGATTTCCTATGTAGCCCGATCCATCATTACTGGCCCTTATGGGGATCCGGTTGGAGGGTCTAATACCTGCTGTCATTCTACCCCTGCTGCTGACCATGGTAAGAAAATTTGTAAAAATGATGCCTAAAGTCTATATTCACTCGTCTGTTTAAATAATTATATATTTTTTAATACTTAAACAACAACCTGTCTTTAACATTGTTGTGGTATAGACAGAAGGTTTATACTTTGAACTGGACCCTTTTATGTCTATGTAGGTTTGTGAGTATGACAGAAGGTTTGACAGAATATGTTTATTTTTAAACAAACTACAGCCTTTAATGAATATTATATGAAGTGTTTGATCATGAGTTTCTGTTTGGCCGTTTGCAGGTGCTTTTTCTGGGTCCTCTGATTCAGCTAGCCATGGATTGTCCCTGGGGCTTTATTGATGGGATAAAAGTTACTTTTGGTAAACAGCTTTGTCTGTTTTCACTTCTAATACTATTTGTTGTAATAGCAACACCTTGTGTCTATCTGCCTTCTCATCTATATTTCTATAAAGAAGTCACAAAGAAGTCACAATTGTCACTGTTATGAAAAATGTCAGATTGCTTCAGTTTTAGTGTTAATGCTTTGTCTATTTTACTTGAATTTTAAGACCCATGTTTCTGGGCACTCTGTTTGAGTGACATGCGCTGGCTGAGGAACCAGGTGGTGGCACCTTTGACAGAAGAGCTGGTTTTTCGTGCATGCATGCTTCCCATGCTAGTACCCTGTGCTGGCCCCTTCACTGCCATCTTCACATGTCCACTCTTCTTTGGTGTTGGTGAGTGAAAAATGCCTTGTCTGGGTAACACAAATTATAATAATTGAGATTGTGTAAATAATTTAGAAAAAAAAATATATATGTATTATTGCATATGCTGATCATATTACACACTGAAAAATATGTATTGTAATATAACAATCCCTGTATTAAAGCATTTGCATAAACTTAAATATTGTCAGCTAGATTTTATAAAGGAAAATTATGTTAGGAGTCATGTCTATTTCTAGACTGTTGCAGAAATCTCTGTCTCTTTCTGTTTGTGTGACTGCAGCTCATTTTCACCATGTAATTGAGCTTCTGCGGTTCAGACAGGGCACTGTCTCAGGGATTTTTCTCTCTGCAGGTAATTAAGTCATTTGATTGAACACCAGACGTTTCCTGTTGTTTTTCAAGCATTCACTGCTACCATCAGGCTTAATAACTCATTCCTGTTATTGTATGTGTTTGTTTCAGTGTTCCAGTTCTCCTACACAGCAGTATTTGGAGCCTATACAGCCTTTATATTCATCAGGACAGGTGTGTCTATGATTTATTTTTAGTAAAAAAAACAAAAACTTTCTTCTTTGACTTTAAAAGAAACATGCCCAGAAGTAAAAATATTCTTAAGAATATAAGTAGCACAAGTAGCGCAGCGCTATTTTAAGTCAAAAGTATAGCAACATCAAGCGTGAAGTTTTACTAACAAAAGACTCGGAAGAATGTGACAACTATACATCATAATGCCATAATTGCTTCTGTATTCTGTATTTTTTTACATTTTTGTGCATATATGTAATCTAACAATTTTTTTTGTGTCTGTAGGTCATCTGGTTGGTCCTGTGCTTTGTCACTCCTTCTGTAACTATATGGGCTTTCCGGCTCTCAGCACGGCTCTGGATCACCCACATCGCCTCACAATTCTCTCCTTCTACATCTTGGGGGTCATTCTTTTCTTTTTCCTTATTTTCCCCATGACTGACCCACTTTTGTACGGTTTGCCTACACCCGTCTGCACTCTGACCTCCACGCCTGGCTCCATCTGCTCCTGATCCCTCTCCAGCCACATTTCATCCTGCATTTCATCCATTCCCCTTCTCTTTAGTTGTGTCCACGGCCCACAGTCATTTAAAGTAGTGGCTGTTTTCCTTCAGGATCTGCAGTTGGTAGCACCAAGTGATTAAGAGATTGCTGATAAACAGGTATGAAAATTCACGACCTCCATGAGGTCAGTGGAGGAACTCAGTGGATGCAAACACCCTCAGGTTGCACTGGCCATTTATTTCACCCTGCAGAAGATGTTGTGTAACATCCTACATCATCTTTGATCCAGACCTAAGTTTCAAGATCATATTTATAATACATGTCTGCATGTATATGACAATATTTTGTTTTGTTTACCCTGAAATTGGTGCTGGGGATAACGATCAGACACTATTACGGGTTGACTTGGAAGATTTGTACCTGGAAATGTCCATTACAAAAATGCAAGACTCCCCATTTTTCAGTTATGACATTAGATTTTTGCTCACATACACCGGTTTTGACTACCTGTAACGTTTTTGGCTCGACCCTTAACTAATCTTAAAATCAGTTAAAATTTAGTAGCCGTAAATGTAGGTATGTGTCTTATCATAAGGTATTGTACTGCACTGCAGCAATAGACATACACTAATGTCAAAGGTTTAGGATCACTTGCCTGAAATGTTAAAAATCTTCATCTTTTTATCTAAAGTCATTTGCCTAAATTAATTGCTTATAAAATTTGCTTTAAATTGTTATTGTAGACAAATATATACCTATACTGTTTTTAGAAAAATAGAAAATTGTATTTAAAAAAGGGTGTTTTGGACCAAATAATGAAAACAAAAGCATCCAGTTAGTGCTCAGCATAGACTGGAAATTCGTTACTGTTAAAAAAGTAATGGTAGGGTGATGTCTCAAGAAACTTTTTTGAGAGTTTTTTGCTAATTCTAGGCAATGTGTTGCTACATGAAATATGCTAAAATATAACATTTTGTATATTTCTATATAACATTTAAAATGGTCTTTAGTCACGGCATAATTCCTAGGTTTGAGTTTACTGTTGTTAAAAAATGTGGAAAAAATATGAATATTGTGTGATTCTAAACTTTTGACTGAAGGCTAGGTATAAATAGACTAATTTCTGTTTTTGCGATTGAGGCCTTTTTAAAGCATTGGTAAATTCCATCTTGGTCACAAGCGAATAACAGGTTAATAAACAAAGAACAGCTAATACCAATTTGTGTAAATGCTGCAGCAATGTTAGAATATTTAGTAATGGCTGTTCACTTGTGGCGTATTTTAATTTACATAGTTTTCTCTAACTTAAATAGTGGAGCAGGGCACTAAAACATTAAGGTCATGGGTTCGATCCCACAGAATACAAACTATCAGACAAAGCTAGTAAATAAATACTGTGAATGTATTACGTTGCTTCAGAAGATCTTTCGTTTTACATGTGCAGGGGAATTTATTAGCTTGGTGATTTGTTTAGCTGTGGAGTGTGTTGACATAAAAATAGGTTAACTATTTCTTTTTTTTTTTAAATGGGGAGTTTCATGATTGTTTTTAAGGCTGCTATGTAAACACATTACCAACATTACTTTCTTTGGTAACCCTTTACAATAAGATTCCATTTGTTACTCTGTGTAATGGGTCAGCTAACATAAACTAACAATGAACAATTTATTTTTACAGCATTTATAATTATTTGTTAATATAAGTTAATGCAGATACTATTAAATGCAGTTCCTCTGTTTAGTCATGTTAACTTTTTAAAAATGTAAAGGATAAAATGACCTAAGATTAATAAATGCTGTGTTACGATTGTTCATTGTTAGTGTATGTTGAATAAAGTAGTTGGCTTATATTGACAAATGAAACCTTAGGTAACCATTATTTTATGTAACACATTGGTTCATCTTACATTGGTACTTAAACTACCTATATCAAAGAATTGCACCTAAATTCTTTGACAAATGTTTTGTCCCTTTTCTAAATCAAAATACCAAGCTTTTTTAAACCTTTTTATTTCCATTTACAAATGGAAAAGTCATGCCTACAGAGCCTCACATGTACAGTATTAACTCTGGTTTCTTTACCGTTGAGCGTTAAAACTGTTCTGCATGCTACTGCAATGTAACTTGTGGATGTTTGGGTGTTGATCAATATAGAAATGCAATTTTCACCCACAAATTCATTCAGTGTGTTGACTATGATGGGAAAAAAGCTTTTTAAAGCTAACAAATGTGGCTTGTCCAGAATGGAGGCTGCTGAACAGAAAACTGTTGTTGTGTTAAAGGATGTTTTTTTACCCCTCACGAAATGTGAAAGCAGAGTACAAATGTTAAGTGTATGAAACTGTCATTTACATTTTGCTGATAATTCCTTAATATATTTTCATGATTAGAGGCCTGTTCTTTCATTATACGTAGATCACAGGTTAATTATAATTTTCTCTGTGTTGTGAGACACCATGCAAAAAATCCTAAGCAATAATCTCACAAACAGTATTGAATCAGGGATTTGCATTTAGTGCCATGTAAGACAGTTTTATTTATTTCCTATTTTCTTATTTCTCAAAATAATTTCTTGTTTGGCTTACTACAAAGAAAACTGTTTTGTTTAACAATATATAAATTGTCAAATTTAGGGAGAAATATATTGCAACCTGTCTAGAAAACCTTTTAGTTTTAGAATGTTCTGGTTTTAGAGTGGCTAGCATTGAGAATGTGTGTGTGTGCGCCATACGTTGTATATGACTATAATAACATGTTTACATGCTGAGGATGCTGTATGTAATCACTGATCTAAAATCTGATTACCTGTGTAAAGAATGCTGCTTTATTTTAGTTTCTTGTGCTTATTGTGATTGCAGTCATCCAGAGGACCATTGTTTATGTGTGTCTGTTTTGTGATTTCATAAGGTGTTATTAATAATGAAACGATCACATTCGTGAGTTATTTATGAAGAGCTTTATTTATTTTCTTGCTTTGTATTTAATTAGATTAAATTACCTTTAAATAATGCTTTAAAGATTGTTCCAGATTTCCAGATAATAAAATTGAGTCGAATGAAGGGATATCTAGATTAGATGCCATACTGAGTTGTGATTAAAGCTAAACAAAGGTGCCCTGGTGAGGACAAACTGATTGTCACCGGTTTGTTTAATTACCTGTGTCACTGAAGTGACGCCTTCTGTGGTTTTTTTACATGTTTCAGAACCGTATCAGATGTTACTCAATGCAGTCCAGCAAATGTACTATATCCTCATTTTTTTATCCTGTTCATTTTCTTCTGTTGTCTTCTGCAGTCATTTATCTTTGCAAGAGAACTTTAATATATTTGACTTTTTTTAAGATCAGAGTGACTCATTCTCAGTTTCCTTCAAAATTTAATTCCCAATGGTCTGTTGCCGTTTTCTTCAAGCAAACATTTGCACCCGGGTTCACCTATAGATGCTTTGAACATCCTTTTAGGTAGGAATAATAGATGTTCAGATCTATTTTTACAAATGTGAAAGTAGCTGAGTGCTATTTTAGCTCATTGAAACATCCCCTAAAGAAACGTGTAGTATTTAGAAATGGCAATAGAAATGTTTACTGAATAAACTTGTTAGTAATTATCCACAGTTCAGATGTTTATACTGAGAGCTATATTTTATAATCAAATCTATTTTGGTGACTAATAATGTGCATGCAAGTTGTTTTTGACCAGCGTGCAAAGAAATTTTCTGCAACTGACTAATGGAAACATTTTTTTATGACAATCTTTTTGGGTCTCTTTCAATTCACTCTGCAAAAATTTGCTGTTTGTAAATAAAGGATTTTTTTAAAACCTACTACTTGGAGTTCATTTTTTGGAAAAGTATACAGTACCACTAGGGGCACCAAATGAAAATGCAAAAACCATTCTTTCTATCCCACACAGGCTGGAATAATTTAAATGTGAAGTTTGATGCTCAGATGCTCATGTTTTGAAAAAGCGCCACAGAACATGTTCTTTTCATAGAAATTAAATATTACAAATTATTTACTTGCAGTTTTGCATGTTAAGCTCTAACAGAACATAACAGAAAGCTTACACTTCACGTTTTTTGCATTTTTGTATTATTGTAATTTTAAATACAATAATAAAATCACTTTAGTCTTATAAATGAGCTGTTATAATGTTTTTCTTGAGAATTGTTTATTTTAGCAAGATAAACACTATATGGTTATATGGTTCTGTATTTGTAGATTGAAATATTTATTAGTGTGCTTTAATGGTCTTTTCTTTACTCCATTAGCAAAAAGAGTTTTCCTTATGCCAGTTTTTTTAATCTTTTGAACATAAAATCTTGACCAAAGCATTTAAGTAGTGTTATGAAAACTCCAACAGCAAAAAGTTAAAGAATCTACACAATTTCAACCACAATTTAAACAACTGAGATTACTCAAATCTTCTAAGCTTTGAAAGGGCAACCTTGAAGCCATACATTCTTTTGGGATCTTCTGGTATACCAGCACGGCACAATATGCCAGATTTGATTGTGTTAAACACAAATATATTACAGACATTTGTAGGTGTCTGTTAAAAAAATGTATGATTTAGTTTTTACTTTCTGCATGGATTCTTTTTGTGTCCTGCTGTAAAACCTATGAAGTCTTTTTAAGATAAAGCCTGAGTTCCATTTTATATGCTTGCCGTCCTCTCAAACAGTACCTCGGAATCTACATGGGTCTGAACAGTCTCTGAAGTTTTAAACAATAAAAATAACTATTTAACAAATAAAAGTTATTAGCTAAACAGACATTTTTCATATCTCTGGACCAGTAGGTGGCATTGTGATGAAGAAGAAGAAAACTTACAATAACATTAAGGGTCAAGCTGTGAAAACTTAAAATATAATAATAGAATAGAATTGATGCAGTAAAGCAATCCACTTCTTATAATGGGTTTGCTTTATTTAAATACATTTAAATACAATGCTGAGGTAAAATACAGTCAGCATTGCATTTTGATAATAAAGTTTTTAGTATCTTTTAATATCCTAATATCTTTTAATATATTTTGAGGACATCCATGAGCAGCTGAAGTCTATATGTGTGCCAAATTTCTTAACTTTCCTGTGTATAGTTCTATGGGCTGCTATAGATGAAAGAGCAGAAGTAAAATTAACAATAACAATAGACGTCTTTGCTTAATCAAGCCCAATGTGTTAATGATGCCATGTGCATATGTGCATAGCCAGGGCAGAGAGTTCCACAAAAGGGGCAAAAAAAAAATAGAGTATTTGCTGACCTAGAACAGGAAGTACATACATTTATGATTACAATTTTAATTTTGTATTGTATTGTATACATTATATTACATATAATACTTTTCAGATAGTGTTAACATTCTCTTTCTTGACCACGGGCAGCTAGGTTTGCTCTTCTTCTGGTCTTCCGTATTTATCCAATACATTTTGTCCTTTACCAGTTTGACCTCATCGGTTTTCTCGCAAAGCTCAATATTTAGGACCCTAATCCTGAAATTGTAGACCATCTGCAAAGTATTTATTATTGGTGTTGGGATATGTCCCAAAACCCTTACAAGCTGGCTGTTATCAGACCTCTTTTAAAAAACACAACTTGAATTTAGGGAACTTCAAGAATACTGTCCTACTCTACATTTACACTTATTCAGTTGGCAGAAGCTTTTATCCAAAGCGACTTACAGTGAATTCAAGGTATATATTTTTATTAGTACTTGCTTTGCCTGGGATCAAACCCACAACCTTTGTGCTGCTAATGCTATGCTCTAGTTGAGCTACAGGAATGCTTTATAGAGCTTCCATATTCTTGCATCATCATCTTATAATCAAGATTACCTTTTCAATAGCAATTTGTAATTTTATAAACATTTGTAAACTGTATTTTGTCAACTTTAAATATAAAAATATATAAAAGAAATATTTAATATAATATAATATATATAAATATAGAAAAACTATGACACGTCACACTATGTCACACAATGATAAATGAAAATGCATTCATGACATCAAGACTTAATTATTGCAATGCCTTATTAGGTGGTGGCCCTTCAGGTTTATTTGAAAAACAGCTACTTAAAAATGCAGCAGCCAGAGTCCTTGCAAGAACGAACAAGTATGACCACATTAGCCCAGTTCTGTCAACATTGCACTGGCTGCCTACCAAATATAGTGTAAACTTTAAAATTCTGCTGAGGAAAACTAGCTAGACTGGTTTCTCATTGTGTTAGTCTGACATACCATAAAAGACTAAGCATAACTTGATTTCAGGGAATAATCACACAAAACTTAAACAAAAACATCCTTAAGGTAATTGTTGCTGAAGTAAGAAAAAGCATGCAGATACATGAAAGTGTGCTTTTAGAAATGCACCTTAACCAGCTACCTGGGTACATTTAACACTTTCAAGTTTAACCCACTTTTTTAACCCCTTTAGAACACACTAAAACATTTTGGTGCATCATCTAAGTAGAAAGCACATGGGTCATTATATCTATTTTAACATGAGGTGTTGTACTGTATCAAATATCTGAGCAAAACCAAAGGGTGTTTTATTGTGCATTTACCCTGCATTTACCTGAACAAGGCAGAGATGCTCCACCCCTTCATGTGTGTGAGATGTTAAGTAATGAGCATAGAACTTTTTCTTTTTGGCTTAAGTACACCAGCCATAAAATTCAAAACTGATTTCAGTGAACATGATGAGTAAGTATGGCATAGCCAAGATACACTGTCAGAAATAAGGAACAAAAAGCACTTCATTTTTGCACCTAAGTGCATATTACTCCCTCAGAGTTTCCTATTTGTACCAAATGCATACAAATCTGTACCTAAATGGTACATTTTAGAACCTTTTTAAAAAGGTACTGTACCATTCATACAACTTTTTATTTTTGACAGGGTACACAGAAACTTACACTGGGAAATAAATAAAAAA
>JBAJNP010010180.1:0-16855 GCA_036877545.1 Yasuhikotakia modesta
TGTGTATGTTTATGCGTGTGTATGTTTATATGTGTGTGTGTGGGTTTGTTCGCTACAATGAGATGTAGAGAGAACAATAGAAACATCGCTGTGCTTCAGGAACAAATGTGCTCAGCACTCCTAGAGCACATTTTTAAGACATAAAATCACCTCTTCAGACTGACTTTGCAGTCTGTGATTTTTACGAGGGCAGGCGCAGTATTAGTTGCCCCAATCTGTATATCTGTCTCTTGCTTTGTCTTGGCCGAGGCAAATCGATGTTCGTAAAGTGCAGTAAAAATGACAATAAAACTCAATCTCAACTTTCAGTCTCAATCTCTTTTTATTGCGGCGCGTTGACAAGACTCACGGCCGGGCCGGGAGAGGTAATGCACTGAAGTGTGCCGCTAACGCTGCCAGCGCGGGGAAAATAACCGGCTGATTGCCACGACTCTTGATTGCGTGACGCCGGACGACAGGCACACGCCGCGGCGCGATGCTGATTTACTTCCTGAAGGGCGGCGATGGTGGAACAGGTGCTAGAGTGTAAATATACATGTAGATCGCCTTGTGATTGTAATGACACAGCGGGTGTCACAAACTGCAGGCCTGCCGTGTTTCTCTCTCTCCTCTTTCTCTGATTGTCTGAGCCGCTGTTTACTGACCGCCTGCCGCTGGACATTTTTATTTCCTGTGCCTGAGAGAAACGCCATTATGTGTTCATGAGGAATTTATAATTAAGCACAAATTCTAACTTTTTAAAGGAAGGCTGCAAATCATGAAGCCAAAACAGAAAATGTAGAACCGTGTTTGTGAAGGTTCTTTAAAACTTAGTTGGCACGCAAGAAGCTAGTCACCAATTAAAACAGCTCAGCTAGTCAAGCTACTCGTTTAGAAAGGTTAGTTAGACTACATGCTGTACATAGCCAATAGCTGTAACAGTAAATAACTCACTTCACAGCAGGTATTAAGAGGGCAGCATCGTTCAGTAATTCTGGAGTTATTCCTGGTGATTCTTAGATGCCGTTTAATCAGAGCTACATTTTCTGGCACAGAAACAAAGGTGTTTTTGAATGAATAAACTCAGTGAGGTTGACAGCTGGTGGCATTAAACATAAAACAATCTGTTTGCACAGCATACAAATTTAAAAGATAGAATGTTCACTAATTTACACAGTAGCATTAAACAACTGCTGTATTATAAAAACTTATTTCTTTCTTCAGTCAGTTACTGTACATAAACCACCGAACCAACCAACCAATTTACTAGAAAGAATCACATGTTCAGATGCTACATGAGAGGAAAGTTGAGGAAAGCGTTTGATCATTCAGCTGTGAAGCGACGCTGTTACCTGCTGCAAAAAGTAGCTACTGAAAAGCTTTTTTATAAAATTGGAGCTGCTGTCACTTAACTGGGGTTGCGTGGTTTTGTCAGTAGTGCTGCTATGTTTAGCTGGTTCCGCCTCCATTTCTTCAATTTGAAATTGAGCTTGAAAAGAAAATCACATAAATTCAGATTTTAAAGCCGCTGGTTACTGGAGCTCAAGTGTGCCTGTGTGACAACTAATGAGCTGTTGTGGAGTCTGTTCAATGTATGGATTGTGGATGAGTATTGATCCAGCCGGGTTTTATCCAGCCAGCTGAGCAGGAAGACGGAACCTTAGCGCTCTTGTTGGGATTTTCAGTGTTTACTTGAACAATGTGAGAACACATAAGAGCTACGATCAATCTGTCAGCGAATAAGCTGTCACCGAGGTGCCGTATCGAGGGATATTTAACGCAAACATAAAACACAGCTGTCTGCAGTTTTATCGTCAGGGGAAAGTGAAATGGCAGGGTTTAAAAAAAGCTTCGCACGAGTCTCTGCGCTTTCGGCTCGCCGTGTCGCGTAGCTTTGTCTGCGTTACAGAAAAAAATACTGTGCGAGAAAATGTCACCCCAGGCCGTGGGGAGTCGCACCTTATCGCAGCTCATGCTATATGCAGAGGTGCAGAACATTTGGCCGCCTTATTTAGATGATGTGATTTCATTCGGCCGAAGAGCTGAATTAGCAGAGGAGGGTCAAATTGTTTTCTGCTATCTTCCTCCAGACATAGAAGCCGGACCCTCGTTCTTCTCCCAACACCTCCTTCCTGATAATTCACCTGATAAAACACACACACCTGTATTTATTTCCTCTGCTATCACTCGCTTTATTTATTCATTTTATGTTCTTTCGTCTACAACCCTTGCATGTTTTTCAATTTCACCTCACCATCTGCACACAGAAGCGTTCAGTCGCTCTGAAGCCACAAATAGCAGTAATACTGTAGTTTCTCATTTCTGTGTGTTTCTCGTGGCTTTTTAACACGCTAATGTTGTGGACAGATGGCAGCTCGCTGCGGTTAATACGCTTCACATTAAGTCATGTTTCGGTAGTAAAGATAAGGGCTGTGCTCTCTGCATTCACAAGGACTAAATTGGTTGTTTGGCTGTAGTGATGATGGCTGAATCTGCAGGTGCATTCGTTTAATAAACATGCAGCACATGCGCTACTGCTGCATGCTGCCATAAATCATACCTGACAGTAGGAGTCATTTAATGTCATAGCAACTGCACTTGTTATGCTTTATTTGTGTTTTAAAAATGTTTTTTCAAATATATATTATATTTGTATAATTTATAATGTGTAATATGTATTATATATATATATATATATATACATTTTATATAAGTTTGTAAGTTTGGTATAACTGGAAATATAGCATCTCACAATGACATGGTTTTGCACATACAAACGTCTCAAAGCTGTAAAATGAGTAAATAGCTGATATACAGAAATCAGCTCAGTTTTATATTAAGCGTGTTGTGACAGCGTGACTGCTATGCCTGTATTTGTATGTCTTTGTCTCAATACACATAATAACAAACTCATTGTATTGATCATGTTGTAGACACAGTTCTCTCTAACATTATTCACACATTACTGTTTTATTTATTGCTTTAATCAGCTATATTTCATCAATCAGGGATACCACAGTAAATGAGACCATATATTATTCAGTATAATAGATTATTCTAAACTACTGCTGTTATACTTTAAACAGTGTAACAAACATCATCACACAAACATCATCACACAAACATCATCAAGCATTAGTCACCAAGCAGGAAATGACTTCTCTTGAGCATGAAGTGCAATCTTGATGTGTAATGCTGCAGCTCAACACACACACACACACACATCGCCTTCAGCTCTAGGACAGGCGGATCTCACATGACCCCATGTTCCCATCATTCCTAACTCTGCCGAAGGGGCCAGCCAGCATTTCCTATATATCCGCCCTCAAATCTCACCTGCCAGTTATGTTAAAACTTCCCTTACACAAGCTCTCAATGTGTCCCCGGGGCGCCACATACCGGGGCCGCCTCATAGAAGCGTTAAAGGTTCAAGTCTGGGATGACGTCTGACCCACCCGACTCAACAAATGACCCCTTCCTCTCTGGCCTGAAACCCACTCGCACCCCCACCCCAAACACTGCTGGCCCTGTTCTGATGTCCAAGGTGATGGACCTCCAGACTTAAAATATCTGCAGCTCTTCAGAGGAAGCTGGAATACAGGGACGTGAGGCTGCAGTTTCCCCTCACAAATATCAAAGAGTCGGGTAGCTTTCATCCTGCATTCGTCTCACACTCACAGCACTGAAAGTGACCCTGTGTCACGATTCCCTCTCTGACAAACAGCTGCATTATACTGGACTGCCACTGAGAACATTCACTTATAAATGAGGCTGTTGGGGAACAAAAAGGGCTGTTGATTCGTACAGAATTATGGATGAATAATTCGTTCAGAGAGATCCGTAACAGATCATTGAGGAAAACACTTAGCATTAGCATTCGATTAGCGTTCTGTCCCATGCGCCACAATGTCCTGATGGTCAATAATAATGATGGGCTCCATTCAGTAATGAGGAAATTTGAATGAGAAATTGTTATTGATCTGATTAAAATAATCACCTCAAAGGTCAGTCATGTCCAGAAAGGATTGTTTATTTTGGCACGGCTGCTTCAGGAAGGCTGAAATGTCTGAGATTGACTGGATTATGTCTTCATGATTTGTGTGCATTTCTGTGTACGGGACTGAAACTGTGTTGGTGGGCATGATGGCATGTAAACAGTCTGTCTCTGTGTTTTTATTGAAGTCTAGTGTATAGAAAGCATAGCTCTCTGTTCGTGTGTTATATTCCATTTCAAGGCTATTTTCACTCATTGCTGACAGGATCAAAATGAATCTGACAAAATGACTCTGAACTCGTCCCATCAGTTTCTGTCAGAGGAGTTTTGAGTTCTGTAGGGCTGGTAAACTGCATTAGGGCTCTCGGAAGTGATAAATGCTGGAAAATCTCACTTAGAATGTCAGAAATGGAGTAAAAGCCAATTCATATTTGTGCTTTTCCAATAAAATGTTCTATTCGTGACTTGAGACCTGAGGGCCTAGTTCAGAAAAACACAACCATCCTATACATAAGATTTTGTCAGGATATTTTGAATAATACATTTTAAATGTTCCTCTCTGCTATAGCCCACAAATCAGAATCAAAAGCTTCACACGCCGCATTTGATTTCAATGTGAGCATGAATGAGATTTAAAAGCTAAAGCGACTCAGATTTCTGCCTGTTTCTCACACTAAGTTAATGGACGACTGCAGAGGGTTTGGATAAAGCAGATGAGACGTATGCAGGGCTTGAATCGCTTCCACTGAGCCACTAATATTGTTTCCCTTTAAATGTGAGCATTTCCTCACCCCTGCATCAAATTGCAAACTGTACGTGTTGAAGTAAATCTGCATGAAATGAAATTTAGTCCCTTAAGACTAATACAGTGACCGACCGAAGATGAAGTAAAATAAAATAAAATCTGAAGCGATCTGGCAATTGAGGCAGATGAATTTACCATCATTCCTTATTTGTGTGATAATGCCACGCGAGTCTGTATTTAATTTTCCATTTCTTCAGCCCTAGCGCCCGCCGCCTTTGATTTTCACAGAGCGTTCGCCCTGAAGGGCCGCTAATGTCATATACACACAATCAATCTCATGCAGTCCTGAGCAGCTGGACTGGAACAGACAGAATATTAACATGCAGCTACAGAAGATAAAAACAAGAGCTAGTGTCACAGTCATCTGCTAATGTATGTGTGTTTGTGTACTAGTGAGCTCCAACAAATCCCTTAATGGTGATTTTGCTGATTTTTTATGTGTAACTGCTCGTGTTAAATGAAACAACTTGATGTACATGCATGTGAATATTGTGTATGCATTAGTGTCTATAACTCATAATGTTTTTGCATATTCATAAACAATGCAGGTAAACCCCTAAAACATACTGTGTGGTCCCACTAAAGATACTTGGTTGCTAGGTTGGTGTTGCTAGGTTGGTGTTGCTAGGTTGCTAAAGTGTTCTGGTGGATTCTAGGCTAGCTTTAACAAAACCAGTTTGACGGCTTTCTCAAGCATACATAATTAGTTTAATTTAAGGACAGAAGTCAGTGGGAGGTCCCCACCATGCATCAAAACATGATGTGTGAGTGTGTGTGTGTTTGTGTGTGTGTAAGGATGTGTGTGAGTGTTAGTGTGTGTCAGAGAGTGTGTGTATTAGTGTGTGTGTGAATGTGTGTGGGTGTGTAAGGATGTGTGTAAGAGTGTGTGTTAGTGAGTGTGTGTGAGAGAGTTTGTGTGTGTGTGTAAGGATGAGTGTAAGGATGTGTGTGTTAGTGAGTGTGTGTGTGAGAGAATGTGTGTGTTAGTGTGAGTGTGTGTAAGGATGTGTGTAAGAGAGTGTGTGTTAGTGAGTGTGTGTGAGAGAATGTGTGTGTTAGTGTGAGTGTGTGTGTGTGTGAATGTGTGTGTAAGGATGTGTGTGAGAGAGTTTGTGTGTGTGTATGTGTAAGGATGAGTGTAAGGATGTGTGTGAGAGTGTGTGTTAGTGTGAGTGTGTGTGTGAGAGAATGTGTGTATTAGTGTGAGTGTGTGTAAGGATGTGTGTAAGTGTTAGTGTGTGTGAGAGAGTGTGTGTTAGTGTGAGTGTGTCACCATGCTGTGATGAAACACACTTCTGTCTGAGTTTCTCCTCAGCATGGACCCAGACCACAAACTTCACCACCAGCAGCTGTTGTATTGATTGCTATAGAGATAAATTCTGTCCTTATATTTGTGGCTGCTGTTTGTGTTTGTTTGATGTAAACTGAAGGTTATTCTTCTCCCCTCACGCTTCTCCTGAAGATCTGGCTCAGTTTGAGAGAATCTGTACCTCAGCTTAGCTGTCTTATCAGTGCTCTTCAGTAGAGCAAAACTCCCACAGTCTCACGTTCAACTCAGTCTCTCTCGTTCTCTGTCACACCCAGAGGAAAATTTCACTGCTCACATGTTTCTCTTTTATAGCTCTGGAGACTTGAACATAATTTACTCACCCGCTGGATACTAAAAAACACAAATTTGGATTTTTAAAAAACATCTGCAGAAGCTAAACAGACACCGTTTAGTTTTAAATTTAGTTAAGCTTGATTCTAGTGCAGCAATACATTCATTTAAGAACATCATTGGTTCATTACTGAGGTTCTTCTGAAACACCACAGCTGACACATTAATAGATATCTCAAAGTAGGCAAATTCTCCATCAATTCTCCACATTTCATCTCACTGCTGTCTAGGAGAAACACTTGAGCAACTGAAGAGATCTCGTTTGTGATTTTTCTACCTTGGGCATGACAAGAGCTTGTGGTGTTTCATGTTCTGTGGGTCACATCTATTCTATTCTCACCGTATGTGATTGGACTGTCCTGGGCTGAGCTCACTAAATGGCTGCTGGGTCGACAGACAATTTTTACTCTGAACCTCAGGAGGGAAGGAAACACAGATGGTCAGTGAGGGGAGGGGACGTGAAGAGGCAGAATGAGGTGAGAAAAGGCTGAAGCTAAAAAATTGGAAATCGGGTGAATTCATGAGGGATAGAACATATAAAGAAAGAAATATCAAGGCACAAAGTGTCTTTGGTGAGTTCTCAGTGTTCTCTGTAATGTCTCCAGAGACAAAGCCTCTACAGAGTTTCTGATAATGTGTTAACTGCTGCGGTCTACCTGAGCGATGCTGCACAGGGTACAGAGCCCTCTGCATGCAACCGCTCCAAAATCTGGCTAGTTTTTACAGTTTATAATCATTTATTTTGTAGTTTGGCATGGACAGGCTCTTGTTTAGAGTCAGCTAATATATGCTAATATTATATTTTTATGAGCCAATCAGAATATACGCTGTCATGTGACACCCTGTGTGCAACCAGGTATATTTATAATCCTCACTGGATTGTCTTTCTTTACTTTTAAAGCGCTGTTTTAAGAGGGACACAGGAATATGAGAGCAGTGGATTCAGTTCTAGCACTGAAAAATACACAGAATTTATATTAAAACCCATATCCAGTCTGTAAATCAATAAATCCAGGCAAAATTGAAAGTCCTGTCCAAAATTCATTATTTAGCAAATCTCAAAAGCACACGATCAGAGCACAAATAACAGGCAGCAGCCAGAAAGCTTATAAACAGTGATACTAAAACTACACCATGACTGTTCAATACAAAGACCTCCTTGCTTGGTATGAATGTTATCTAATGATGTAGAACAAATTCAAGTGAACTTTAGAGGAACCAAGCAAATACTTCATGACTTCAACACTCCCTGTTATAAACTGAATCATTAGTAAAAAAGGAAATGGACGTTTACAAATGAATTTACTTCTTTTACTCGCTCCATTACACCAAACAGCATTGAGGGATTGATTTATGCAGAACCAGTGAGGCCAGTTCTAGATATGATGTTACACACACAATAGATGGTGACATGGCGCAATATCTTGCCTCTTCTGTATACTGCCTGTGTAGACTGAATTGTTCAGGTTAAGACGCCCTTGTGTTACTGCATGCTGCACACTAAGTGCTGTGTACCTCATACTGTGTACAAAAAGCGTGTGAAGCAACAAGTAGTGTACAATAATATACTAATTGTTTTGCAATGTTCTGCACTTGTTTTGCATTTTCATGCAGATATGAGAAGGGATGAAAATAAAGATGCAACAAAATTGACTTTTGCACTTATAATACAAATGTGGCTGTATCACATTTTTATCCATTTTCATTTAATAATGTCTTAATCTAAGTGGTTTTAATAAAATAATGGCCCAAAAAGATGCTAAGAGCTGTACATCTAAAATCATCAAACTATAAAGATGATGGACAAACGTCAGGGCATCAGACATATTTACATTACATAGTACCTCAGTGTGAACACTGTAAAACAGCCTCAGGATGTGATGAGTGTTGTCAAAGTCTCTGTTTTCCTGTGTTACCCAGTTCAGCCGTGTATGATGTTAGCAGAACATAAACACAAGTTTGGCAGCAGATTTGGGTCAGGCGTTAGGGCTGTGTGTGTTTCTGTGAGACTCATGAGTAAACGAGTGGAACAGTAAGAGCACCGGAGGAACAGAACCGTGGGTTGAAGCGTTTGATCCCTATCGAAGCGCATTTATAGATATCAGAGCCTGACGTCTGCTGGGACTCAGTGACTCGTTCCAAACAGCAAAAACAGCAGCAGGGAAACATTGTGGAAGCACCTTTCATCCGCCCCTCGGGACGTCTGCGATGGGTTCGTGGTTTACATGAGCTTAAGAGAGTCACACTTGCTGCTGTTTTGATATTGATGAGCTGAAGTCATTGAAGAACTGTTCTGCGTTCAGCTGGGCCTCTGGGAGGAAAGTTATCATGTTTGCTAAACAGCTCTGCTGATATCTCTGAAACACTCTGGTTAGTGTTTTTCTAAATGATTTGATTAATTCAGCTCAAACATACAGGTTACATATAGACTAGTTACCTTCAGCATTATGTGCTCTAACTAATGTTAACCTGCGTTAGCTTTGAATGCGCCTCTATTCTAATGCACTTTGCTGTTGACAGATTTGTGTATGTTTTTAAAATGTAACATGAACATTTTTGGTGACTCATACATCAAAAAACTCATTTTTTTAAATATCAGAGGACATTTCAGAGTTCAGACCAAAGGGAAAACAAACATCTCTCTTTTTAATAATAAAGCAGTTTTCCTTATGCAATTATAAAGGATGCGCCTCAGAATGGACAATGAGCATGTATGAGCTTTAAAAGTTTGTTATCATCTGCTTTCTTTTGTTTTCTTCTAGCGTACAGTCATATTTACACTTAGTGCTCGTTCTAAACGAATTGACGCTGGCGTGTCCCATTGCAATTATTCTCAATTCATAATTAATGCGCAGCGGTCTGGGAGCTAATTTAGGTTTGCACGTTGACTCGTGTGCTGCGTGTGGCTGTCAGTCCCCATCACGGTAAACAACGCCGGTGAACGAGAGCGCGCGGCATGTTAGCGCATTAGCAGGGCCCGTGGGAGCTGTTCTTTGTGGCATGCTGTTGTTCCTTTGTAGCGAGAGGCACAAAAACAGCCAAAGGAGTGGCGAGAACAGATGCAGGTTGTGTTTGCACTTTCTGAGTTGTTGCTTTTATAACCTG
Organism: Yasuhikotakia modesta; assembly: GCA_036877545.1. NCBI lineage: Eukaryota > Metazoa > Chordata > Actinopteri > Cypriniformes > Botiidae > Yasuhikotakia > Yasuhikotakia modesta. Next base: position 9,544 of record JBAJNP010010180.1, read on the forward strand.
CGAGTGATATGCAACACTGCCATACGTGCATAATGTGAGCTTCACTCAGACATCAAAAACATGCAGATTTCAGTCCTGCAGTCCAACGCTTATTATAAAACATATAATCTCAGCTGTACATAATTTCACACCCGTGACTACATTTACATTCTATGTTAATATGCCAAAGCAGCCTAAATTGATAGAATAAAGCCTGTTTCACTCTGTGAGCTATAATTACTGAATATACTGTCTTTTGTCACGTTGCTTTGCTAATTTTATTTGTGAAATAAGGTATGAGAGGCTTCATTTTTGTATTGTGAATGTTTTGGGTGCTTCTCAATTCTTGTTTGTGCTTCCTTGTTTCCTTCCTCGCGTCTTAGCTCCACCTCCTGAGAATGTGAGAGAAGGATAAGATGGAGGTAGACAGGGACCAAAACACTCCAGAAGTTATTCTGTTTCCTGGCTCATGTCTCCTCAGAAAGTTTCCTCTCTCCATGTTCCTCCCCTCCTCATGGTGAAACTAGGAAATGGACATGCTCTGAAGACGGCTGAGATGGTTTCTGGGTGAAGGAGAAACAAGGAAGCATTAGTTTGAATATTAAGTAGTATGATGAAAGCTTCAGACATGACAATATGTTCTGGCATGACAATATGTACAATATACTGTAGCACAACCTCACGTACCTCGATGCTGTTAAAACAGCTCCGAATATATTAAGAAAATATACATTTAATGAAATGCTACCTCTTAAAGTAAAATTACTTACTTCATTAGAAGATTTGGTCCCTAATAACTAACAACAAAAACAACACTTAGCTACAGGAGGTGTGCAGTGATAACAGTAATACTCTGTGATGAGGTCATAACTGTTCTTTACTGTGAATAAACCACAGCTACGCATTAACCAATCAGCATGCAGGATCACAACCACTAATTACTGCCATTAAAACCAAAGAGTCACTTAAGGCCATTCATTACACAATTTTACCACAGTTAAGGGGGTTTTTACACAGTGCTTAACAATGTTCTGTAACCATAGAGAAATGACTGTAAAGGACGGCATCTTATTGCTTTAATGCTGCACAGAATTACCTCTCATTGTTTTAATGAGTCTATGGATACTTGTAGCTTTGCTGCTGTTGTTGTTGGGAAGCTTGTGTGTGTTTTTCTCTGCACATAATGAGATATACAGACAGGCATCAAGTCATTTTCTCACCTGATGTGAGACGTGTGGGTGTGAACGCCAGCATGCACAGATGTTGTATTAGCTGCAGATCAAGGTAGCTAATTGCTGCCGCGCGTAACTAGACACTGAAGTTTTGATATATCGCTAAACATTCTTCATAAATGATGCGCTTTTTTCTCTCCGTGCAAAATGAGCTCCTGCAAACGTTTCAGTGAAAGCGGCTTCCGCTCAGAGGGGCTGTTGTAATTGTTGCAGAGTTTTTGACACCCTAAAGATGTCTGTGATCATGAATGCGAGAGGAAACACAAACACACAAGGAGGGGGGTGTGGGGTATTGCTTTGTTGAACATGGACATTTCAGTATAAATGACATTCAAAAACAAAAAAAAACAAAAGCAATGTATGCTGTGCAGATATGAAGGTGACCAACATCATCTCACATGAAGTCCATTGTGCCATTCACTCCAGAACCACAGAAACAGATGTATCACAACCTGTTGCACGTGTTTCCTCTATAAGTTCCTGTATGAATGCATAAGTTATTGTTTTCAAGCATAAACATCACAATTTTTTTAATATAAAAAACAATTTGGGATAAAAACATAATTCTCTATAATTCTCTAAAAGGAAGAAAATCTCATGCAGTTTGGCTGCTGAGGTAAATTAATCTTGTTTAAATGACAGAATAGAAGGTAAGAATACAGATGAAGATGAAGAAGATGATTATTTCTGCACGTGTGAGTTCTGTGAGAGCAGCTCCACAGAAGATCAGACACACGAGGGTGAATGTGAGACAGACAGATATTCTCATTAGTGGGACTCGGATTAGACAGCATCACAATGGAGAAGGTAACAGAGATATCCAGGTCACTACACACAAACCCAGTCCCTCGCTCCCTCCTTCTCATGCACCAACCACAGACATCATCATCTACAGTCACAGATGATGGTGTCACCGATCGTGAGCGAGTCGGGAGCGTTTCATTTGTGTTGAGTTCTCTCTCTCTCTCTCTGTGCTCATGTCTCATCATGCAGAGCCACAGGGAGAATTAAGCACACACGCGGGACATCAGGAGGGGCGCGCTTTAGCCATTTCCAGCAAACCTCACACAATGAACAGCTGCTCCACTTTGGCCGACTCGATAAACAGTCACAGGTCCAATGGCAGCTCAGCCAGAGGGTCTTATGATTCCTCATGCCCCCCACCCTCCAGCCCAGAGAAGCCCACGTCTCAGTCTGGGCTCCTGTTGAAAATGAGGCCACAAGCGGCTGTTCAGAGACCATTTGGAGGAATTTATGTCTTTTGGATGTTTGGACTGACCTTAATAAAGGCAGATGAGTCATTGCAATGTTGTTTGGTTAGATCCCAAAGCTCTCATAGTGAAATAATAACATTGAAAATGAAATGTTAGCATGCAGTCTGGGCTTTCTAATGTGAGAACACAGCACGCGCTCATTTCTGGGCAAATGCGCTCTATTAGCATGCTGTTGTTGAGCGAGTGGCAGGGCTGCAACCTCTCGTATCGCTAATCTTAATGAAGCGCAGGTTTTATCAGATCGCTGCTGTATGTTCCTCATTGTCCCGTGGCTTCATTTGAGCAATTATTCCTAAAATAAAGGTTCAAATTAAAACCAGGAAGGTTTCATAGCCTGATGCTGTGGTTTATGTTCCAAAAATAATTTGATAACTTTATTAAACCATCTGCACTAGTGCTTACCTGTTAATCTGCCGTAAGACACACAGCAGATGGCCACAACTTCTTCACATTTTACTGCACAATATTACCATCAAATCATTATGTAATCTTGACATGTAAGGCCTAACACTGACTCAACAATTTCTTAATTAGCATTTTTGTCTTGTTGTTCAGTAAAAATATGAAACTTTTTTTGTGAAAGTTAAAATCATTCAATCATGTCCATTTTCACTAAGTAGCGCATTAAAGAGCATAAAATGGATGATGTAGTTTTTTTATGAAAACCCAAACAATTTGCATATTTTGAGTTTTCCTGTAGCTTAACAGGTAGAGCTTTGTGTTAGCAGCACAAAGGTTGTGGGTTTGAATCCATTGATTAAAAATGAGTACTTTGCATTCACTGTAAGTTGCTTTGTATTAAAGTGTCTGCTAAATAAATGTAATATTTTTTCTTTTAAGAGAAGGCCTTTAGTGTGTCTGGGGGGTAATACAGAAATAAATACAATCACATTGTCCCCGTGTTGATGTTTGACATGGTTCCAGCTCAGACTGAACTCTAGAACCCTCTGCAGAGATGAACAGAACTCTGACAGCGTTCTGAGGAGACCGTAAATGATGTCAGATTGACAGCTGTCAGAAACTGATATGATAGAGAGAAAGTCTCTCAGCGTTCCAGCCTCTCACACACTCACATTTATTCTTACACCTTATTTAGCACCTGTCACTCACTGATCCCTGCAGCACACACACACACACAGATGCAGGCTTAGGGAATAATATCCAGTCATCCTGTCACTCAGATCTGATTCTTGTGTCACCCTGAAGGGTGATTAAGTTTTCATTATATTATTATCTGAGAAAAAATAGATCAAAAAGATGCAAGACATTAAAACTAATTCAGCTGTATAAGAAATTGGTTGCGCGGGGCAACGGTCAACTATGCAGCATGTTTAGCCGAAGTCTTTCTAGCTGGAGTGTAACTGCTCTACACTGCAAGATGAATTTTATCTGTTATTTGCTGTCATTCTTGAATGATTGTCTGTCCTCCTGCTCTGGGTGTTTTTATATGCATCACTATCTAAAGTGAGTTAGACATAATAGGATCTTCTGATTTCTATCTCAGTGTTTCCCCTCATCTTTCTTTACTGCTATTTATTGCCACAGACTCAGTATTAGATAGCAGAGAGAGAGAGAGAGAGAGAGAGAGAGAGAGAGAGATGTACTGGTTAGCTGTTAGCAGTGATTGTAAACCCTACTATTTCTGAAACATGTTCATTTAAACATTAGCATTTTTATCACCCGACTGACTGGAGGAATTCTAGCACATGCAAACATGGCAAATCATTGATGCTGATTGAATGCATGAAGCAGTTTCTTTATTTTTATTCAAATATGATGATGTTGTGGCAGCCAATGAGGTACTTGCAGGAATAGCATCACTGCTATCACACATTTCCTGTAAACTAAATTACATTTTATATTGCAAAGTGCAATATAAGCTAATTTACATGGGAACTACACCACACACAACTGCACCAGCACAGAGTTAAACTGAATCACAGGTGGCCGGTGAATAAGACGGTTTTGAGAAATGCCACAACTGTTGTTGAGTTTGTGCCTAAGTGACTTCTGAATATCAGATTGATGTCTCTCATTCACCAGCGTTCAATAGCTTTCTCTCAGTCCACAAACACACTCACACACTGACCTACTCAAACAAAAAGTATTAATAACTGTGAGAGTCATTCAGCAGAAGCATCCGTCTTTCAAAAGCTGCAGAGACAATGGAGGCGTTGGATGAGGGCCAATTATGTTCCTCAGAGAAACACAGGCAACAGTTCATATGCTGAAGCTGAGCAGAGAATGAGAGCAGCATTATTTTCATTCTGGAAAAATATAGAAAGTATTAAAAGCGGCATGTTTTTGACTGCGGCGCTTACATCACAAATGCCTGAGTAACTTACACACTCACACACTCACACACACAAACACGCACACAAACACACACACACACAAACACGCACGCACACACACACGCACACAAACACGCACACACACGCACACAAACACAAACACGCACACACACACACACACAAACACACACACACACACAAACACACACACACACAAAGGCCAATTAGAAAGAGAGAGATGGTTTTGCAGACAATGAGGATGACAAACTAAATGGCGTGTCATGACTTAAATGTAGACTCCTGGGGAACAGACCTTTTAATAATCACAACACCCTCGTTTTTCCAATGAGAGTCCAAATATGCTGCGAAAATTCCTTGCGATGCAGATGAAACTCTGTCAGGCTGCTGTTTGCCTCTATCAGCGAGATACGCAGCCATTATATTATCCAATCATTTCCTTGTGTAATGAGATGAAAAATGTACGTTATTTTAGGCTATTAAACTTCAGCTTGACGTGGTCTTTAAGAAAATGAAGAAGAATCGCTTGGATGATTATTAGATGTTTTATTAAATGCTGTCGGTAGGTTTACGTTTATAAATAGAGTTTTTATACGATCAAAGATAATTGGATTTACTGTGAGACTCTTCGGCTGAGATCTGTTTTCATTTCTTGGTAGAACACGAGAAATATCAATAAACACTGTAAAATTATACAATTATAAAAGCTACATAAAGCTAAAGACTCATGAAAGAATATTGAATTTGAATTTATAACAGACTGTTTTTTTTTACTTGCTCAAGAATGAGATGTTTGCATTTATACTCACGCTGACAGACTGACTGTATCTGAGATCTGTACAATAAAACAAACATGCTATGAGATGCGGCAGGTATGAACATGATTATACACATGTGGAATGAACTCAGAATAAATAATGAACATATTTCTATTTTTCAGAAATATTCCTGTGAAAGTTTTTTACCTAAACTATAAAACATTATTTTGCTCAATCTGTTAGTCAGTAGGAGACCAAAACTAAGTTTTGATTTCAGACCAGAATACATGCATGAAATGTGTAAATGCTGCGGTGATGCGACTGCAGCGCCGCTGCTGTGATGACAGGCGTCACACTGAACACTGAACAGCGACACGTCTTCAGAACCAGAGAAACACGTTCAGCGTCAGTTCAGCAGGTTTTCTGCTTCCTGTCTGATTCTTCATTACAGAGCAGCGATCAATAGGCAGAAAGACAAGACAGCTCCTGCCACAGGAGGAAACTCAGACACTTTCTGAAATTGCCACCTTTGCTGCATTTGACAAACTGCTCGCTCTCCCGTTTCTCTGAAGAATCATCAAAGTGCTTGAGAAAGAATTGAGCCGTCCCCTCCAGCCTCTCTTCCTCAAATCTGTCTTTCACGTGCCTAATGATCACCTCAGTGCAGCGCGCCGCTGCGAGACGAGTCCAGAGAAGCCGGCCACACGCGTCTCTTCTGACAGAAGCTCAGACGATCCTCACGATCCTAGCAAATCAAATCTTCAGCCCTCCAGAGCTGCTGAAGTGTGCCACTCGTAAAGTTAATTAATTTGATGGTTAATTATATAACTCATTTATTTAAGTGAGAGCTCGGGTGACATTAGTCTAATGGAAATATAGAACATGCTGTAATTGTGGAGTGAATTTACTTTTAAAGAGCTTTTTAATTTGGACCCCGAGGCCACACACTGTGTGAGGGGCCGGTGTGGTCCGTCCGCATGTTCTCCCCATGCCGCTACTCCTCACGCGCTGTAGTTGTACATCAGCTTGTGAAGTATGTCATCAAATCACCAGATACTGAGGAAATAAAGTTACACCTCCTGCTATTTGTGTCCTTGCGGCTGCTTTCATATCTGAGGTGAGTTAGTGGTCTCTTACTGCTGCTAACTGACTTTCATAAGATAATCCAACTTGAAATCAATACAGCAGAACAAACCTCTAATATTTATACAGTATAGAGAGTTGCCATGTGTTTAAAATCAATAGCGTGAGATAGAAGAGACTGGAGGGTTACTCTAAACATGTATTTCACAACAAATGAGTAACAATATCTAAAAACAGAGAGTAAAATGAGAGTAACATGTTCTTTAGTTTGGACGGCCTGTCTGCCGGCTCCACCTTTAATGCTAGTAAGTGTGGAGAAGTTTCGCAAAGGTGGGAAGTGGTGAAACACAGTAATGACCTCACAGGGTGATTTTCATAGAGCTGCCTTTGGAAATGTCAATAACTGTTCGTTTCCTCGGCCGCATTTTGAGCGCCGTGAGCGCAGTTCATTCAAGTCGAGCGTCGTGCTCTCCAGGTGGATTGTGGGATTGACGTTTAGGGTGAAATAAGCGTCACGCCACAAAGCTTGCAGCTCTCTGCTGTTGTGAGCGGCATTAGTCATATGTCTCCACCGCACGTACTGTAACAGATACTGTAAAACTCTCACGCTCCACAGATAGAAGGTGTGACAGACTGTGACGCGAATCCAGTTTTTTGTAAAGCGTAGGATGCGC
>JBAJNP010010181.1:0-16851 GCA_036877545.1 Yasuhikotakia modesta
TTTGCAAATTTTTTGCATTTTGCAAATTTGCAAATTTTTTACATTTACGCATTTGGCAGACGCTTTTATCCAAAGCGACTTACAGTACATTCAAGGCATACCTTTTTACCAGTACAAGTGCTCCCTGGGAAACGAACCCACAACCTTTGCGCTGCTAACGCAATGCTCTACCAACTGAGCTACACAAGAACACAAGTGTTTTTTACACAAGTGTTTTTATTTCCATTCTTATAGTCAGTCTTTTTCCTTAGATGGACTGATAATTAACGTTTCAGTAACATGAGTTCCTCTTTATGTTCCTCTTACAGACTGCTCAGACCCTGTACCTGTGAATGAGGACATCACTAACACCAAATCTAGTTTCAGGTATGATAACCACTGGATATATACATCTATATCATTCTTGTTTATATATTCGAGTCTTACATTACTAAAAATAGCTCCACTAATGGCATGTCTCCAAAGAGCTCTTTTGTAATGCAAAGTTGTGTTTAATGCTGAACTCATACTATCAAATTTAATTCAGAAGTGAAAGAGATTTAGTGAGATTTTTTTCTCACTTTAGTGAAGTTTTTTTCTCCCTTTTTATTCATGAACTTTATCTGACACTGTTTAAAGTTTGATTGTACGTGGCGGCGCTGAGAAAAGTGTGGTGTTGTTATAGAAATATCAAGTTTTTACTGGATTTTCTAAAATTCTTGACTGACACTTCATTGTTTTGATGCTTGGTTAAGTTAAGTTTTTGTTATTTGGCATTTTTTTACCAGGTATCCTGCTGTTTTTCAGCAGTTTAAAGTAAACATTAAATTCAAATAGACCCTGTTTTCTTCCTGAAAAGTTTTTCCTTTTTTTGTGCACAGTTCATCAGGGCACATTTTTCAAGAATAAACATTTCATTGTCCTGAATGTGTGTCTTTTAGCAAAGTGTAATAACCTATTATTTGAAATAGGCTTTTTGGCTAGCATTGCCTCAGTGTCATTAAATAACAGCCAGATAGCCGCGTGCTTCTTAAGGCATGTCATTATGTAACTAAATACTTTAATGCTGGTTAATATAATAAAGATTTTGACAATAATAGCCAATAAAGGTTTCGTGTTGCATTAGTAAGGCGAGGGTGAACTTGACCTTAGTTTTCTTTTAAAAATGCCATGCCATGCATTAAAAAAATATTGCTATTTCTTTTTATGTTAACTGAAAAACGCTGCAGCAAGACATATTGCCAGCACAAGACGAGGTCACCAGATGACACACTCTGCTTGTCTGTCTTATACTCTGGACATGTACTGCCAGGCCTCTAACTTCTCATATACAGGTCTATAGGAAACTGAAAATTAGCTTGTTTGAAACCTTAATGGAACAGAGGAAGTGTGTGGGGTTCCAGTCAACTGTTCACTCAAAGAGTGCTGCACAAAAATGTTCTATTTCTCACATTACATTCACTTAATATTTCCTCTGAATGCCTGAAAAAACTTATACCAAATATAGTGGACACTTTTCTTTGGTATTGGAGTGTTAAAAACTTGTGATTTTTGCACAACTCACCTACTAATAATAGTCAAAATGGCCAAAAGAAAATTGTTTCACATGCATGTGAATTTTTGGGGCACTCTTTGGATTTTCTGTTTTAATTAACATACTTTCTGTTTTCTGTTAAACTGTGTATTATTGCAACATTATTGCTAACATTTGAGCAAGAGTTTGTGACAATAATATGTGAGCATGCTGTGATTTGTGATTTAGTAAATGGATTCACATACTACACATAACTTCCCAATACTAATACTACCAGTATTTTGTAAGAGACACTATTAAAATGATTATTTACTCATTGTCAGTCACAATCTTGTTATTAGAAATCAGCCCATCTTTCACAGAAAACTAATTAAGCAGAAATGCAGAATTACATTACACAAGTAGTTAAGTGTATAATCTGCCATCTGGATATGAAACTTCTTCAGAAAGAAACTGTGTGTGTGTGTGTGCGTGTGTGTGCGTGTGTGTGCGTGTGTGTGCGTGTGTGTGCGTGTGTGTGCGTGTGTGTGCGTGTGTGTGTGTGTGTGTGTGTGATGAAGTGAAGTGAAGGTCAGTGCGTACTGTAATTCTATTCTCTCTGTTCAGAGCTCTAACCCTGACCCCAGCCATTAGTTCTGCCATCACAACTATAAGGTTCAGCTGTAGATGAGTTTCTTTAAAAGAAATGCAGTGTTTTAAAGTGTCAGAAATTGAGCCTTAATTAGCTACTGAAGAAGTTAAAGTTGCCGTTAGACGTCCCTCAGACACATTTATACTCTCTAAGGTACTGTGTGAAAGTCCATGTACATATAACACCAGAGCATGCTGGTACATGCTGGAGACTTCTGTTTGTGATCATGAGGCATGTGCGCTGTGTGTTATGTTATGTGTCACAGGTGATGGGAATCTAGTACTTGTTATGTCTATGAAATGATTTGTAGGTCTAACAAAAGCAGCTTGTCACCAGTTTATCAAGGTATTTTATGGCATTAAAACTTAAGGCAAACAAAGGCTTACATACAGCTGTGGCTATACAAGGCTATACAGCCTTGTATAGCCAATAAAGGCTATACAGCTGTGATGTCCTACTTGGTGGTTGTTTGCAGATGATGTTGGGGGGCATTGTATTTATAAAGCATTTGATTGGCCAAAAGTCAATGTTAGGGTAGACATCAAAATCAATAGTCATAAGTCATCAATAGTTTGTTCCATTGTCCTGAAATAGAAAGAATATAAATGCTATTTGACATGGACCAAAAGCCACAAAACATTTAATCTTTTATAATACATAACTAGTTACATTTTTTTCTTGGTTGTTTCGTTGCATTGCATGAAGTTGGTTTGGATCTTGAGAAATATCTTATCTTGTGAGTCATGGTGAATTTTCACATATCTTTACAACAGTTTTTCACAGATCAGAAATTTCACACTAGATCTGTGTGGCTCCTTTGCTTTCCAGCCCTTAGTGTAGCTGGCAGTAAGAGCTTCGGGAGACTTGTGTAAAATTTAGTACAGGAGAACTTTCATCTACATTTAGTCATGTTGAAATAAACTCATCTGAAAATTCAGAGCACATATGAGAACATATTACAACTTCCAAATAAAACTATTTTTATGGAATGGAAACTATTTACCAAATAAAAGCTATTTTCATTCAGCACTTTTGTTTTCCATAAAGTATCCACAATTATTGTGAAATGCTCACAACAATTATTCATATTGATGGCTGTAGATCTTTCTCTATAGCTGAATATCAGCAAATGACTACAACATATGTGCAATAATGGGCAATACAGTAAGCATTCAGACAGCAATTTGCCCTAAACAGTAAGCTTTTGTCCTGCACACTGTAGCCACATTACTAATGCTTTGTTAATAACAGTTGTGAATAGTCACACTAGAAAGACTTACTGGATTATAGCTGAATTATAGGCGAGCTGACGTGTTTTTATTGACCATGTCCTCACCGCTGGCGCTCATCATGGGCGCGGTCTAATGTCACCTGCGATGACGCAACCGAACCCGAAAGCGACGCAACATGCCTGTTTAGATCTGATTGGTCGTTTGCGTGTCATCAGCACGCACCGAAGATTTTTTATATTGTTACGGACAATTGTATACTGTCGATAAATATTGATACCGTTTTATCGCCCAGCCCTAGATAAGAGGATAAGATATCTTGCTGAACTTTGGGATTCATTTTTGGGATTGCATTTTGGGTAAAGGATGATGTCAAGAGGGAAAATCAGGCTGTCAATAAGTGGCACATTTTGACAGCGACCCCCTCACAAGTGCCCACCACATTAGCAGCAAGTGAAGGGACACTATTGATTGTTTTATTTGTGACACACCAGGCAATGTGCTTTTATTCTTCCCATTTTTACTTTAAAAGTAGGCAGAGCGATGAAGAATGCTGCTCCCCTGCTGTGGAAAGTGTGACCTCAGAAGTAGTTGAGAGAATCTAAGCGCTAACCATGGGCTGCTCTCGTGGTGTTATGCACTTATGTACCATTCTGACTCCAGGGTGTCCATTGTCGTCAATGCTGGCAGCAATGATGATGCATCAGGAAACAGTCTAAGAACTTCACTTTCTTTTATCAACACCATCTCCTTGCTTGGTTGTAAAGCTGTTTTATGAATAGTGCCTTATGGATTGGTCTTATCTGTAAAAATTGGATATCTTGCTAAATTGTTGCTAATCTAGCAGCTGTTGGCATGAACTGTTCTTTTAAACAGGCTGTTTTGTTTGAAAGTTCATAACTGATTCATAGATTGGCTGTTCAAAAGTCACTGGGTACATCGTACTTGGATGTCTGAGGTAAATGTGCGAGCGTAGTTTGATTGATTATCAATTGAGAATTTGACTATGAACCTTTATGGCCAGTTCATTGTGGCTCAGCCCTGTTTACCTCTGTAAGTGATTGAATCCTCACATGTCCCCTTTTCCCTTTCTAAACATAGCCTTATGTGATCAATAAGAGTCATGCCGGCAGTAGATTAACAGTCTGTCTATAGGAAGCGCAGTCTAACATGTAATCAATCACATGCTTTAAAATGAGCATGCTATTTTCCTATCCGTTTTTAATCTCTCCCTTGTGCCTTTGAATTTTGAATGTCCAGTATCCTCAAACCGCTTCCTTTCTCAGTTTACCATATAGATATGTTGGTAAGCACTCTACAACAAATCACAAGTATTGATTGGATGCAAGGCTGGGCAGTTGGGAGTAGAGACATATAGAAACAGTACACTGTATATACAGTGTTATGTTTACTGTATATACACTGTATACACAGAGTTATGTTTACTTAAACAGTTTATAACAGGGCAGATGTGTTGCAAATGTAAAATATCTGATAGCTTAACATGAAAAGTCTACAGTTCTGCTCTCCAAACTATGCTACATAAGGGCACTTTTAGTGTAGATAGGTGTGGAAATTAAAATGGGAGGGATTTCAGTGTGTTGTGCCTTGCTGCATGTTCACTGTACACATTATTGTTAAGCTGTTTTTGCCCTAAAAAGGCTTATTCATTTGTTTATATATTTTGTTTTATTTCTGTCAAGCTCCTATAATTAAACAACTAAATAAAATGTACCTTAAGTTTTTTTAATAGACAGTAAAAGTAACTATATTGTGTTACTACCGTGGTGATATAAAAGTATAAAATAATATTTGGTCATACTACCCATGCCTATTTAGTATTTATATAAAGACCACCTTCAGCTCCAGATGTCTGTTCTAAAAGAGCTGTTCTTTTATTGGTTGTCACTCTTTTAACTGCCCAGTGGTGCTGCTCTCATCAAAGCCTATTGATTGAAACTACTTTTTTAACATAGCCACCGAGTAGGAAAGAGGCAGAGCAGTAGAAGAGAGAGACAGGGAAAGAGAAGCAGGGGACAGTCTCTGTGCATAGGACAGCGCTGATTGCTGCCACTACTTTGAATTCTCATGCACTCTCTTGGCAGGACTAACAGACAGTGTATGGAAGCACGCTGATCTCCCAGAATGACGAGTGCTGCACCTGCCCGGAAACCATACCGCAAGGCACCACCGCAGCATCGTGAGTCGCGCAACACTGTGGCATCGTTCCGAGAGGAAGTTAGCGGGAGTGCCCTGCCACCTGTCAACCCTGCGACATCAGTCCAGGCTGACCCCTGCCAGGTAATTTTACTCCAAAATCATACACTAACTTCTTCCCTGAAATCATGCACGCTAGTTGAGAAACCTTTGTGGTCGCAAGTGTCCAGCAGCGAGCTTGAAGTCTCAAGCCTATCTAGCTTGGAGCTCAGTGTTATTCCTCCAACACAAATCTTCAGTCAGGGTTCTATTGTTATGACGCTCCCTTCAAAGCATCAGCGGCAACAAAAAATGAACCGCTTTATTAGTCGCAGTGACAATCTGCTGGTGCTCTCACGTAAGGACGAAAACACCTCCTCTGATGACTCTCAGCAGTTTACCAGTGGCCACTCTCCATTACATTCCAGTAGGACTGCAGAACGCTCCTTGGTCTTTAAGGAGAAAGCAGAGATGCTTGTTCCAAGGCAGGAGCAACATCCAACCCATGCTCCTTTTTGGATGTATGCACATCCACCCAAAGGCATTCTCAAGCAGTCTCATCAGTTCGAAGTTTATGCTTTTGACAGGCTGCGCAGGTCCCAGTCAGCCGAGATGCTTGGCATGGCGCAGCGTTGCAGGCGCAGTAGAAAGACCAAAAGCATTTCTTTGGACAGGGTAGCCAAGAGGCGTGCTTCATCTACATCATCTACATCTCCCAGCTCTGTGCCTCCAGATTGGAAAATACAGCTTCTGGAAGAAAAGGTTAAATTTTCCCAGTTTCTGGATGAAATCAGCAGCCGGGTTCTGAGCCCTGCCAGCCTAAAGATGTTAAATAGCAAGTTGCCAACATGGTCTTTAAAAGAGAACCAAACAAAGCAGCAAAACATTCTCCAACAACATGGAGTTAGGGATCATCAAGACAAAAAGAAAGAGAAGGGTCGTCCTTTAGGTAAGTGGGCAACCCAGCATAATGGATCAACCAAGAAATTGAAGGAGTCTAAACCCCACCAGCTGTCCCATCCAGAGGGTATGGCGCAGCAAAAGAATAATTTAGATAAATTAGGGCTGCCAAAGGCTGAAATTCCAACCATTCGTGTGGAGGGTGTATCACAGGCATTTTCTATATTGTCACAGATCAAGGTATGTGATTGATGTGGTTGCTTTAAATTCTCTGAAAATATATACCTTATTTTATGCACATTTTAACAGTTGACCTGAATGCTGAAACACTTTTGTGTTTCATGTTTTGAATGTTTTGTGTTAGAATGACATGAGGGTGACTAAATAACTGTGATGTTGTAAATGTTTTGGTGAACTCTAACTGTAAGCTAGGCTTTGGCCTGCTGGTCAAAGATTGGCCATCACTTCACATTTTACATGACAAAAATCTCACAGTTTCAAAATTGCTTGCTGAGATGTAGAAGGCACAGAAGCATTGCTGTTAACAAGAACATTCGCTGAAATGGTGAATTATCACCAATTATCACTTCAGTGACAGCATTTCATTGACTTCTTACATTACAGTTTTACTGGATCACAGTTGTTCATGTCAACAAAAAATAAATAATTAGTCTTTAAACTTTTAAGATGCATTTGCTAAAAAGCATTTTCATTTTCTGCTCTGTGAAATTTGTTAGCTATTTAGCTGGCAGAAGATAAACACACTGGCTGTCATTACGATTTCATAGTTTCACTAGGCGTGTGTATTGACCCATTTGACAGAAAGCATGGCAGACAATGTTGAGTCCTTTCTGTTGATTTATTTTTCAGAAACTGTACAAGCTAACATGATCATAAGTAATTTATAAAACTAGTTTTATTAGTTTTATTGATATGTTAATTACACCAGTTAATCGCAATGAGTTTATTTTTAAGTAAACTGTATGTTAATAGAACCATGTCCTGTAGTTTTGACATTTAGATATTACTATATTACAATCCTGTGAGGTCAGATGTAAGATGAATTTTTGTAAACAAGTACAGTATTGTTTCAGGACTATATGAAATATTTGGAATATTGATCTGATTTCTTCACCACTGTAATATTTATCTGTGCAGTGACGTTCAGTATGCACATACTAAATTAATGTGCTTTCTTACAGGAGTCCTTATCAGATGCAGACAGGATCAAGTAAGTCTGTTTCATTACCCTCTCTCTGTTATCTTAAATGCCTATTACTTTTCACGGTTGATTAGCAGTGTATAGTTTTACTGTAATACTCGATTTGCAAATGTTCTGTTACTATGTATTATTTTTATGCATTGAGATCATTTAAAGCGGGTAGTGTAATAAAGTACAATTATTTTGTTGCTGTACTTAAGTAGATATTTAAATTATGCAACTTTTAACCAAACATTTTTTTTACTCTGCAAAAGAAGCTGTTAAGTTGTTAAACTTCATTTGTGTAGCTTGTTTGATTTTTGTACATGGAAGAAAATTAAATGGGCTTGTGTTGAGCCAAGCATTACAACCAATTAAAGTTGTTTCTGTTGAGTACAAAAAAATGTAATGGCCAGTCAGAGGCATTTAAATTACTCACAGGTGCAGAAGAGTTTTCTATAGGTGTGCCATAAATCAACGGACAATCAGCTTGTTTTGTCTGTGTAGCTTATAAGAATATTACTTGCTAAAATGTTTTAAACATATTCTAGTCATTGACATTTAATAATCATGATGAAGCCTACGATATACAGGGTGTACCTATTTTTATTTTTATTACATCTAAAATGCTGCCCTGACCTGCCTCAGTTTAAAGACAGATTCTCGGGTGGTGCTCTGTTTCAGTGTAAATTTCAGCATTAGCCTTAAACTTTGTAATTATTTTTTTTAAATTAATTTTTTTAATACATTTAATGTTGCATTAATCTCATAACAATTGTGTTTATTGTGTAAATACATTTATTTGAACGGCATTAAAATTGCAAAAGTTTAGATCTGACCCTTGTGCAAGTAAACAGTAAAATGGCTCGCTTTTAGTTTGTTCATCTTATATTTTAATGGAATCTAAATGCAGAGTTTGTATTCTAAGTGTTTTTACAACCAGATACCATTTACTTACATTTTAAAAAGCGTCATTTACTTAGTAATGTACAATTTACTTAGTAATATATTGGAAGGGGTATCTGTACTTTTACCTCCACTGATCTGAGCACTTTTACCTTCACTGCTCAAAGATGATTATTCATTGGCTCTTAGCGTTGTGTCCTGCTTGGTCAGAAGCCAATCAGGTAAGAACACGTATTGATGTGATCACCAGCTGATTAATCTAGAAAATCCAAAGGGATGGGGTTGGTGGGGGGTGTGGTGGACAGCAGGTGTGATTTTTGTGCAAGCTGTTGAGCAATGGGACATGGGACACAAATGGCCATCTTCTGGTAGCATCAGACTTTATTCTACCCACTGCCCTTTACTGGGGTACACGGTCGGATCTGCTTTGATCATTGACATCTCACCCTCTTTCCAGGGACACAGGGATTCTCAGGCTTTTAGACTTCAGCACCAACCAGCAGGTGTCACATGACTGCCAATGAGCTGCTCCTTTCAACACAGGCCTTCCAATACCTGTGCTTAACATCTTTAATATATTGCATTAGCTTTTATGTTCTATTCCCGCTCTGTTCTCTGTGGTGCAGCGTTTTCCCTACTGGAATTAAGGGTGTGAAGTCAGCACCTCACATCCAGTATAGTATTTTTTTCCAGTGTAAGTTATTCTCTTTTTCGGCAGCACTAAGTTTCAAACACCCTCTAACAACTGGTGCAAGGGCATGAGTGTACTTCTGTAGGGCTTGGCTGTATGTTAACAGGCCTGGGTTAGATTTCATGTTCTCTACACCACCTCGCTTGTGCTTAAATGGAAGTGTGCGGGATGTGTCCGGGCAGGTTTATTGATTGACCTAGTTCTCTGCTGGATGGGTGTGCAGAGCAGAACGGTGGATGTAATCTCAGGATGGGGTTCTTTAAACAGACAATATGTATGAAGTATGAAATAATAGACTGGACGAAAAAGGTATTTGATTTGTTAATCTGTGTGGCTTAATTCACAAGTTCATAAATGTCTGTGAGAATTTTGTGAATTGTTAGCAGAATACCCACAATGCCGCACTAAATTTCAGGCTTTGGTGCATATTGTTTGGAATAAAACATCTCTAATTACAATAACTAATACTAATAACACTTTTAAATGCCATAGAAGAAATAATAGTTTTTTGACAGGGCTTGGGGTTAGGGGACACATTTGGTATGTCATAAGAGTTCCGCAGTGCATACCATTGGTGGTGTATCACAGTTTTTTGGTTCGGTTCAGAATGTTGTTAAACCCAATTTCTACCAATATACACAGTACATATAATTCGAGAAAGCGAAAATATCATCACTGCCAATATAATCACTGATATGCCATGCAACCCTATTTATTCTGTCTTTTCATGTTATGTGTATTATCACATCATCCTGGTTGGCTTTTAGTGAGGTCCTCTTTGCTAAACTGCATAAATCATAAATCTTTTCAACATACTTAAAAGCAACAGAAATCAGGAAACTGACTGATAATTGCAGAGACTCTTCAGAGTGAAAGCATTGTTGAACATTTGTAATCTGTTAAATGGTGGGGGCTTTTGTCACCAGATGTTAGGGATTGCACACAAAAACCTATAATGTGTGTCAGACGTCCCTCAAACGTTTAATTTAGTATCTTTTATCACATGAAAATTAAAGACAGTCATGCTGTAAGGAAGGCTTCTCTTTCGCTTTTCGAAAACTTGCTTTCACTGTGCTTTTTACATTTAGAGAAAATCGACTAAGTCTTTCACTTTGTTCTTTCGCTCCATTTGTGCACTGAACATGTGCCAGAGAACAAGCAATTTGCTGCAAAATGAAAGTTACATTGGTGTATTTATAGCCTAAAACCTCTGCCCACATCTAGGCCTATAGCATTAATCATTAATGTTTCTGTTTCTCCTTTTTGATGTTGCTTTCAACAGTTCCACATGGCAGGTGTTCAAGCTAGATTCAGGATGTGTGTCTAAGTGCCCCTTTCTGTGCTTCCATCACTTTGAGATGTGAAAGAAGCCCTGGAAGTGTGCAGACAAGGAAAAAGCATGTTAGGGAATTTCAGGAACCTGTGTCAATGAAACATTTAGTGTCTGCAAGCTGTTATAACCTATTATTTATACAGTATGTGCTGTATAGAAATGGTCTGATTCAGAGTGTTTTCCTTCTTGTTTTCTCTGTAATGAGTAACATCAGAAAACGGTGAAACATAACTCCTATGAAATGCTAATGAGTAACTGCTAATGAGTAACATCAGAAAACGGTGAAACATAACTCCTATGAAATGCTAATCAGACTAGTTACCGTTTTTTGTTAGACCTAATATTAGGGTGGAGGACTTTAATTATTCAGTCCTCCTAACCTTAAATAGGAATGTCAGATTATCATAGTCATATCATGTCATAGAGACTTACAATGTACCAGTAAACAACCACCTAGAAAACATGCAAAATGTAGCAACCACATAGTAACAATGTGGATACTTAAGATACTGGAGAATGTGAGATAACTGCAGGCAACAGGCTCCAAATTAGAGCACAAACTAATGACAATAAGGGTCGGTACAATACTAATGGTTTGAATATTGTTGCCTTATATTGAGACTTGCGATCTGCTCTGAATGTTTCAGCTTTACTGCATTCTGTTGCAGCACAGTTTGTTCTGAATCATTAACTGTTTTCAGTCATCAGGAAATGTAAATGCTCGTCTGCTCAGGCTTCTGCTGTGTGCTGGAAGATTCTTCATTTAGTTTTAAGCCCCTGATACATTTACTGTGACGCTTAATTGAAATGTTCATTCAGAAAGCAGTGATTAGCTGTGCAGCTAATTGACCCCATGTCTTTCTGGAATATGACTGTTAATTGACTTTTAAGAAATCTGTTTTGTGCTTGTAATGAAGAAAATAAATTAGACAAAGTTTTAATGACAGAGGGAAGGTATCACGTAAAATTGGTAATAATTGACAGGTCTTCACAAAGGTTTTGGCTGCAAAATATTTTGATTTTGAAACATTAATAATAAATAATGATTTATAATAATAATTTCTAAGTATTCAAATAAGCGGACTTTAGATTTTTTTTATAGCCAGCACAGATAAACAACATACAAATTTTACACCATCTACACAGTGTGCATTTACAGGAAAATCAGTCAAATTGGCAGAATAAATATTGTGGTCATGGCATTTGTGTGGGTTTAGTGATGAGATGGCACAGTGTGGCAGTTGTTCTATATCTCTGAAGCTCCCTGGTACAGCTCTGCATACAGCCAGCTGTTTTCATCTCACCAACACACACTCTACACTGTGTGTGCCTGCTATACCTCTTCCAATCACACACATACACACACCTACCTGTACAACACTAAACTTGCTGTCAGTAACCACATGTGGCCTAATGTCATACCGCAGACTTCCCTTTAATCATCTGGCTCGGGTCTTCAGTCTTTTGCACTCTTGTTTCTTCTGTGTTTTCTTTGAAGAACTAGGTTAGGCTTCCCAAGCTGAATTTCAATTGTCCTGAGAATTACTGGAAAATGTTTGTGCGGTTTTTTTACAGAGTAATTGGCAGCTTTCCGGAGTCTTGGCTGGTTTGTCGGCCGAGGAATTGTTGTGTTTGACGCTTGTCTTTCTGTACCTCAGATGTAAGGTGTGAAACCTCACAAAGCTGATGAGCCCCTGTAGTCTTGACAGTAACTAAATAAGCAGTGTTGTGCTTGTTGACATCAATAATTTTAATATGCTGTTTATTCAACCATTAAGTTGAACTAGAAGCTAAATAAATGTTAAAATAAAATCCAAAGGTTACCTCATTAGATTAAAATTGTTTTTCTGCATTTCATTACATTATTGTGGATTATTTCCGTGCTGTTTTTTTTGCAGGATCCTACAACAACAGAATGAAGACTTGCGTTGGCGTCTTTCACAGACCACTCATAAGATGGAGGCGATGGAGACGGAGTTTGAGACCAGTCGACATTACATGCAGGCAGAAATGGGTCGCACCAGAGATGACCTTGAGAAGATGAGAGACAAGTTTAGAAGGTCAGTTGCGCATACAAATGCTCCCCCACTTCACATCCACGTCTGCTTGTATTCAGCGTCATTCATACTGCTAAAACAAGGAACACAACTGGGAGAAATGCAGACGCATTAATAGCTTAATTAAAGCAGTTTGAGTAAAAAAGCAAGAATTTAACTAAAAAACTAATCTGAGTTTTAGATTTATATTTATTTGATTGTTTGAGATACTTAATAAAACAAAATGGGTCCTATGTTATTGTGAAGGTGATGTGTGAGTGAGGTGCAGATTCCTATATAATCTCATATGTCCAGAACGTGCACATTTCTTTATATTTTGAAGGCAAAGCTTCACTACTGCACCCTATTCCAGAGCTGTAAATAATTTATGATTGCTTGTCAATATTTAACAGCAGGAATTTAATACCGTTTATAGTTATATTGATAGCACACGTTTCACGTCTGACATTTTTATTCAAGGCCAACTTGCAGTGTATTTAAGGTATACATTATATTAGTAGTATATGTTTTCCAAGGGAATTGAAATCGCAGCCTTGCCATTAGAAGTTTATTGTACTTCGAACATTTAGAAATGTATTTTAGTTCCTGTGTGTCCCTAACAACATGAAGTGCTTGTCATGTGCTGCAGTTCCTGGACACATTAAATTGCAGCTCATCAAAGGAGAGAAACTTTTCTTTTAGGAGGGAAGCAGTTTCTAATTAAGCAGTTGACACTTACACAAAATTTGTACAAAACATCAAATTTTCACCACTATCAGCTAATACAGTGTAAATCAGTGTGAATGTAAAACCATAAACAGAATCATTAGATTTCGGTCTTGACAGATGGAAGGTGAGTACATGCACTCCTGCAATCCATTTTTAATGATTATGATCAAAGCAGCCAAATTAATAACCAGTTTGAGTTATAGCAATTTCTCAACCGTCACTTTAATTCCAGCTGCCCAGCAAACATGTGGAGTTATAGCAGTAGTATATAACAGTTGCAGCGAGTATGTAGAGTGAAAGATAGGTCAGGGGTTCGACTAGTCACGACACACTTACCCTAGAGATTCATCACATGGAAGATTTGAACAGCCTGCTTGGTCTCACAACAATTTTGGTTTTTGTGTTTGTCAACATAAATTTACTGCTTTATTATCATTGATTATATCTCTATAATGAACGAATGTCTTGTTAGCAACAAAGAATCAGCATTGATTCAGAGCTTTGTACATCTGATAGACCACCAAACACAGGTCACAGCCTTCACAGTCATAGCATTTGTTGTGTTCATGTGGTGTGAACTACTGCAAAATTAATTACATTTACTGAATTAATGTTGCTCTGGTGTGGCATTAAATAAAAATGTTTTTGCCTGACAGTGTAGTAGAAATAAATAAAATGGTTGTTTGGCAGGAACATCAGGTTTTTGGCGGGATAATTAAGGACTAGATTTGAGACTCTTTAAAGTGTTTTTAAAGTGACTTTAAAGGTTACTACATTGTAGGTATAGGAGGATGACACAAAACGACGAACCTGTGGAGTGAGATTGTGTCTGATTTTAATGAGCACAAGCGTACTGAGAGCCTGGGCTGTTTGTCTGCCGCTTTAGTGGCACAATAATGATCAATTTATTTCTGTTTTTCTTGTCGCCTCTGTTGCACACATGGGTTCTTTATTGGTTGAACCAAGGCTTAACATGATACAGATGACTGTAAACATAGAATTGGTGCAATATTAATTTTTAATGATGTCCTTATTTGAATTTGTTGCACTGTATATGCTAACCAGATGTTGGCATGTTGAAGCTTCCAAAACACCACCAGCATCCACTTTTGGGGAAGCATCCACTTTTTATTTGAATGCTCATTCACCCTTGTCCGCCCAGTGTGGACAGAAAAATGAATTGTGACTGAAGTCCTGTCTGAAGTTGTGCCTGGTTGAGTCATGCTAGTGTAAGTCTTCTTCAGTAAATCTCAGTTGCTTGTGTGATCATTTAATCGAGGGTTTGTAGAGGCCCGATGCACCTCTGCCCATCTGGGACTCTGTGATTGAGTTGGTGTGCTGCAATTTGCCTACAATCATGCCACTTAATCTCCAATCAGGAAGCGTCTCTGGCTTTGGACGGCAGTGAGATGAAATTACCCAGAATTCCTCCCATCACAAATGTGTGGATGTCTCATTTGCTGCTCCATTTCGTATCTTGACGCATCCAAAACCTGCATGCCAGCTCTCTACTGATAATAACCGATAACTGAATTGTGATTGTTTAGCAATTTAGCAGCATGCCATGCACGGCCAATTTTTGTGCAATCTTCGATCTGACACAGTATTGTGGCATGTGCTGTCATAGTGGGGGCTTTGGGAAACCTTAGAAGAGTTGCTCTAGTTATTGTTGTAAATGTTTGTTTACTGGTTTACCCAATAGTTTGATTCGTTTCAAGTTAATGGACAGTCAGTGAACATTTAGTCAGTTTGCAGTGCCCATTGGCAGTTGGTTTGCAGTGTGGGTGTTCAAAACTCTACTCCAATGTGTGTGCACTAACTGGAAGAGTTAAATGTAGAGGACAAATTCCAAATTGGCCAACATACTTCACATCATCACTACACATTCACATTCAGCTGTTCAGCTGAATTTGAATCATTTTGATTTTGTATCTGAGGCTGTGCAATTGTACTTTTCCCCTCCCCTGCATTTCAGAGCAATCATGAAGCAGCAGTAATTATTGCAGGCATTTACATTCCATCAGCTGCAGTGAGTTTATGATTGAGATCAGCACATCTTGTTAAAATGAATTGATTCAATCCTAATTGTTATAAAGCGTGACAGTAAAGCCTTTAAATTACACCGGCCAGTGAAATGGTATTGATTAAACAGAGAGAAAGAGAGATGGAGGTTTTCACCATAAACCAAAAGGCAGAACTGGGAGATCATTTGTTGTGCAGGCAGGTGATCTTCCTAAGCAGCAATTCTGCATTTGTGTTGATACTTAGTTTGTCTGTGCTGAATGTAATATTTTAGTTCAGTTTTGATTCAGATATAAAGATATATAATTATAGTATCAACATCACCTCATGTAGCCCATATCTCATTTTTGCGTGTGTTTAGTCTGCCATGGCCTTTAAACATGTAAATGTTCATTATTAAATAAATAGCTCACCAACAAATCTGTCAACATTTACTCGACCTCATATCTTTAATGAGACACAGAATGTCCTGGCTGCACTTTTTTATATATTATGAAGATGATTAAGGACTGGACATTGTACTTCACTATACAGAATTATATAGAAGCATACAGTGATTGGACAAAAACAAATGGTTTTTGTTCTTTTTATTATGAGTAAAAACATGTTCAGGACATTCTTCAAAAAACACATTTTTTGAAACAGGAGTAATACAAGGTGTGTAACAACATGAGGTTAAATAAAAGATAACAGAAATTACATTTTGCTTACTTATGATGGTTGTGCCTGTCAGTCATTAAACCTGTCTACCAGAGGTTCTGCTCTTGGTTTCCTAATGTTAGTGCAGCATCGTTCTTGTGATTAGACTTGTGACATCACACTGTTTGACTGCCCAACATTGTTGAAAGTAACACTGATGTCATGCAATATTTGACCCTCTATATCCCTACAGTCTGTAACCGAAAGAGTTGGTAGGGTTAAGGGTGAGTTTAACAGGCTGATAGTATTACATACCCAAAGAAATATGATCACACTTCTTCAAAGACTTTCCATTACTGCCACCATCCATTTTAACTGTGTGCTAAAACGTTCCCTCCATTTAGAACTAGATAAATGAAAACTGAAAGATAAGATTGTTTACAACAAATGAATAATGAGACTGTCAGTGGAAAAACAGTTTAAGGTAAAACAAACAATATCAACAGTGAAACTAATATTTATGGTTAGTTCTAACTTACATCCTGGTTGGATGAGTCATAGCAGATGTAATTCAGTATTCGTGTGTAGCAGATTCACTACCAGCTTGTTAGATTCTACAGAAACTGAATAATGTGCTTTAATACATTTGTTTTAAAGTTAACAAAAAACTGGAGCAAACATTTCTCACCTAATATAGAACTACCACTCGGTTGTATCAGCAATAAGGAGTTAAGTATGTAAACTTAGTTTGAACCCAAAAAAAAATCCCTGGTCTTTTCATCTGCAGCATGTATCCTGTGAACTCAGTTCATCAAACTTTGATTT
>JBAJNP010010182.1:2458-16847 GCA_036877545.1 Yasuhikotakia modesta
CACACACACACACACACACACACACACACACACACACACACACACACACACACACACACACACACACACACACACACACACACACACACACACACACAAAACCTCATGACTCGTTGACGTAAAGCGAGAGACTACGGCAGATGCATTGTGGGTAATGTAGTTCTGATGTGTACTGTCCAGTAGTCTCCATTATTTATAGACACAAATACAACATATAACTGCTGTTGTGCCGCCACCTGGCGGTCAAAGGTGGTCAAAAACACTTAAAAATGGGTCAGCCAGCTCGGTTCTGTGCTAATGAATCGGTGGGTTATTTTTGTTTTTGTTTAATTCGGGAGACACAGTTATGCCCATAGGAAACTTTCATTAAAAACAATATTTGGAGAGACTCACTTGAATCAGTTCTCGGGTCAGTTCATCCTGAGTTTGTCCCAGCTCTGCAGTGTGTCTAGTTATGTACACGAAACACGTTTTTAACCTATACATAAACTAAACATAATGTAAACATGATATTCTTATTGATCAATAATCAAACAAATCCAACCACGTGACATTTCATTTCAAACAGAGACTGAAGCGATGAATCCGAGTTGAATGAATCTGGGTGGTTTAGTGTGTTGTACTTATACAACATCTTCTGGATTTCAGTAACACGAGGTTTTATTCTCAGACAGTGGGGGTTTAGTTTAGGTAAATGTAAGAACTGACAGATATACCTAACCAGCACTGACAACTAACATGTATGTGCTAAACACTAAATACAACCAGACCAATAAACCTGTCAGTCTCTGCAACTAACTGTCTGATATTCCATGATCGACTAATACATCCATGCATGAAGCTGCTGGCGTTTGGAAACAGGAAGTGGAGCTTTAAAAGTGACTCACTGGCAGATATGAAGGAATTAAACCTCTATTTCCTCTGCATGTTTATGCTCCATTCAGGAACACAGTGCCGTATAGACAGTGTATGTACAGTTGTATTTATTGTGATGTTTAGCTTGCAGTGAACGCAGGGTGTAACTTCAGTGCTGTCATATAAGGACATGTGTTGCATTGACACACCCGCACCCCAGACTGACATCACCGGATCCGTGGCCCAGCTGTAGCCCAGCAGCACCCCGAACTTAGAGGTCCGCGTGTGGCGAGACCCAAATCACTGTCGGGTCACAAGGTTTAATCGGTTTAATCTTTATACGCTACACCCCAAATATCTACGTCAATAACGCGCTGCAGGCTTCGGACTGTTGACTCTGCGTCCAATCAGCGCCTGGAGTGTATTCGAAAAACATCACGTTCGGCCAATCACAAGCCTCAACACTGACGTAGGGCCGGACAGGGGGCGTGGCTTCGAAATCTAGGGTGTCGCCGTGGTCGCTCAGTTCGAAGGCGACGGCGGTCGTCGGTGTGTTTGTCCTCATCTGACCGAATCAAACGGACCCGGTACGGACTGACGGTTCTGACCCGGTTGCGAGACGTGCGGCCGGTGATCTGTGTGATTCGGATCGCTGGGATGAAGCGGAATATTTGTCTTTTGAATCTGATCGCTGGTGTAGTTTAAGAGAGAGTCGGGCGGAGGAGCCATTTTGTCCCGGCAGTAAGAGAGAGAAAGAGCGACTCGGAACACAAACAACAACAAACACACAGTGTGAGTGTAAACGCCCCCCACACACTGCTGTAGTTTCAGACAGCGTGCGGAGCGGTGAGAGACTGCGATCACCGTCCGTCTGTAACTCACAGCTGTCCGCTCGCCCCGCGTGTCTTTAATAAGAGCTGAAATGGCGAAGAAGACGTACGACCTGCTCTTTAAACTGCTGCTGATCGGAGACTCGGGGGTGGGGAAGACCTGCGTGCTGTTCCGCTTCTCAGACGACGCCTTCAACACCACCTTTATCTCCACCATAGGTGAGAAACACCCGAACTGCACCGGTTCCGAGAGTTCCTCATGAGTGTGTGATGAGTGACGTGTGTGGACAGGGACCGGGCCCGGGGCTAGCATGCTAACCGCTAATGAGCGCTGTCAGCTGACGATCCGGTCTGAGCAGAAACGTGGAGGAGCTTTGTTTGACGTCATCTCTGTGTTCAACGCGTGGAGATGAGTGATGACGTTGTGTTAGCTGTGACGTCAGGTTTCATTCATTGCTATTATTTATGATACGTCACCTGTTAATGTGTGTTTATTGTGTAGATGAACTCAGAAGGCCTGTTACAGACAACAAACACCCCAAATCCCTCCGTTTAAACCCCTGTATCATACAGGTGGATGAATTAAATATGTGATGTTCCCACTGGGTCTAATCAGGAAGTTTATTGGAAGGATCGACCTTCAGTTATTTAGTAAAACCATAAACACTAAGTGTGTCGTCATTCGCCGCTGTACTGCGCACGCGCGGACAGAGATGCCCTGAACACGTGAAGCTGTCATTTCAGCTCTGTGTGCTTCAGTCACTTCCGCCCGGAGTGTGTGATCACTGGAGCAGTAACCCAGTTTACTGGACCACAAACCTCCAATCAAACAGAAACATGGCAGGGTGATGTTGAGAATCAAACACTGTGTTGATAACGTCTCAACACCAGTATAGATGTGAACTCAGACTAAACACGTGATCAGATGTCATCAGTCGTTTTCTGTGTCATCTCTGAACTGATGACGAGTCTCTCTTCACTATAAACATCAGCAAACGTGCAGATCAGTCAGACAGTTCTGAACCGATGACAGGAACAGAGAACAGCGTGTGTGTTCCTCACACAGCAGAAGCGGTTTGACCCACCGCAGGGCTGATTCTCGGTTCATGGGGCAAATTTAGACACAGCCCCCCGTCCATGTATCTGACAGAACAGAATATGTGTGATCGCACAGACGTTGGGTTTGGTAATTGTTGTAAAAAGGATGTTGTCCAGGTGTCCAAATACATCCAGAATTCTGATCCACTGGCAGTTTGGGTCCCAAGTTTGACAAACTCAACAAAATTCAGCCACAGGAAGATTTTGGAGTGTATTCAGTGAAAATAACGCTGACATGTTGTTTTTCAGGAATGACAGTTTCATTTGTGTCTGGAAGCCGTGTGCTGGTTTGACTGGGACATGTTTAATAACTCTTGTTGAACAGAGATACAGTCACTGGTTCCTCCTAAAGCTGGGGATGATAATGATTAGAAATGAAAACCAATGTTTACCTGGTTTTGTTCTGGACAGACGAGGGTGTGTGTGACCTTTACCATTGTGTTTTTATCACTGTGCTTTAGGTCACACGGTACAACATACCTGAACCCTCAGCTGTGTGTGTGATGATGTCAGCATGTGGTTGATGATCAGGAAGCAGATTTTTCAAACGTTCAGGAAGGATTCTGTTTCTCTCTTTCTGATGAGCAATTCCACGCTTTGCCATTTTCTCATTCAATAGTTTCCATAGTTTCAACTGGAAACTATTGAATGTCAGAAGCCTACAGAAGTAAAACAGGCCATTAATGTTGTTTAATGTGGCCTTCAACAAAATCTGTTTCTGTCTGTCAATGGGTCTTAAAATACTCACTAACTCATTTCAGCCCGACGATCACTTTACACACACACACACACACACACACACACACAGGCCTCACAGCTGCTGAGGCTCATGGGAAATTCTGATGGTGGAGAACCCTTCTGTGTGTTAGTGTGATTGAGATGTTGGGAACTTGTGTATTACTCTACTAACAGTTCAGGCACAGACTGAGTTTATGCAGGTGAACCCAACAGAACACAAACACAGGAACGTTTGACAGGATGCTGCTGTCATGATCAGGTTTTTCCAGCTTTATGGAGAACCTTCTGCTGTATTTCTGTTTCTATGTTGTATGACTGTTTGTGTGTTGTTGTTGTTCCTTTACAAAACATTATAATTAAACATTAAAATATGTTTTAGGTTTCATAAAATATGTTTCATTAATTTATTAATAAAATATTTAACAATAATTTAATTTAAATGTAATTATGTAATACTAATTAATACATTTAATTTGAAATATTTGCATATTCTGATACAAAGGAACTTTAATCCAATTTCTGTTTCTTTTCAGGAATTGATTTTAAGATTAAAACAGTTGAATTGCAAGGAAAGAAGATAAAGTTACAGATCTGGTGAGTGCCGGTGTGTTTCTGATGACTGGATGTGTGGAAACGTACAGAAATAAGCCGTCAGATGTTCAGTGTTTTGCTCACGGATGAGTTGTGGTTCATTATCTGTATGTTGAGGGGTGCTGAGCACTGATTGGTGGATTGGTTGCAGGGATACAGCAGGACAGGAGCGCTTTCACACCATCACCACCTCTTACTACAGAGGAGCGATGGGCATCATGCTGGTGTATGACATCACCAACAGCAAGAGCTTCGAAAACATCAGCAAGTGGCTCCGGAACATTGATGAGGTCAGACTCCACCCACAGCCAAATACAGCCAATCAGGAAGTGTTTCTTGTGTGCTAAATAGATAGACTGCTGCTAACATCACCAGACACAGTTACAAGATAATTCTTTGCCATTATGTAGAAAACAATCTGAACTTAAACCGTTGGATAATGCGTTATATTGAGTATGTTGGGAGCTGTAGTTTAACAAACAAAAACTACAAAGTCTTGAATTTTGACTCACTTGTGTTTATTTCAGCATGCTAATGAGGATGTGGAGAGGATGTTGCTAGGAAACAAGTGTGACATGGAGGATAAACGTGTCGTATCCAAAGCCAAGGGTGAACAGGTGAGATTCCCGTTACAGGGTTAAGATCATAATTAGTTAACTGGTCATCAGTTAGTTAATCAATTATATCACTTTTTAAGACCTGATCTAAAAAATGTCAGTTCCCACATTCCCTCATAAACTGTGAAACTGACTTCACCTCAGATCGCAAGAGAACACGGGATTCGCTTCTTCGAAACGAGTGCAAAAGCCAACATCCACATCGAGAAAGCGTTCCTGACGCTAGCAGAAGACATTCTCAGAAAGGTAACAGAGTTAGTTTGAGCTCTGAACACAGAGAGTTAGTTTGAGCTCATCATTGGACTGCATGTTTCACAGTAAATATGTTTGTGTTCTGCAGACGCCTGTCAAAGAGCCCAACAGTGAAAATGTTGACATCAGCACTGGGGGCGGGGTCACAGGCTGGAAGACCAAGTGCTGCAGTTGAACACACACACACACACACACTCACACACACACACTCTCTTCTGTCTGTCTGTCTCCCTCTCTCTCTCTTTCTCTCCTTCTCATTCTCTCTCTTTCACTCATCCCTCATTTCTAACACTTTCTTTGTCCTTCTCATGGGATTCTCTGTACAACATCTTTAATGTTTCTCACTCATAACAGCTGATCAGTTTTATTTCTGTAAAAAACATGTAAAGAGAAAATAAAATGTTTCTTCTTGTTTTTTTGACATTTAATGAGAGAAAGAAATGACTTTAAATGATGAAACAGAAACGTGTTCACCACTACATAAGACTTACAACGGCTCTGAAAACAGAAGATTGTGTTAGTGAGAGATTTTCTCTAGCTGGGGTTTTTGTTTGTTTTGTTACTTAATTTCATCCGGTGCCTTAATGTAGACAAATCTGATCTCCCACAACCCCACCACAAACACATGTAAACATCTCTCCTGTAACACACTCACTCCATCATCTCGGTCCGATCCACTCTAACTGGATCCGTCAGGACCGAGTCTCCCAGATTCATTCTGTTCAGAAGAGAATAACATTTGACTATTTTTTCTTTGTCAGAATGGTTTGTTTTTTGACTCAGTTACTTATTCTCTCCTGCATGCTGGTTCCTTTGGGTTCTGGGGCTCTTTTGTAAGTTTTGTCATGTTTGTAATTCAGGAAGTATCTGTTCTAGTCCAGATGCGGGTCAGCGAGGGGAGAGCACATTTAAACAATTTTGCAGATCCATTAAAAATAAGCTTGTTTAAGTTACGCTTGTCACATTTATTCACAGATAAAGTGTGTGTGTGTGTTTTCTGTACTGGATACTTCAGGCTCACAGCATCACAAACTGTTAAACTTTTGCTCAGACATCAGGCCTGTGGTCAGATCATGAACTGTTATGAGTAATAGTGATGATACGGTGATTTCCGTGTGATTATAACTGCTGGGGTCTGTCCTGAAGCGCTTTATGACAGCAGCACGTTTCTATAGAGGTTCAGCGCAAACTGAACCAGCGCATGAATAAAATCCAGTATCGATCAAACCATTTTGACTGTAAAAATCAGACCCGAGAAAGAGTGAAAGCGAACCGAACCTGCACCGCATCTGACACGCGCAGCGCTCCGGTTTCTCTTACCCGCACAGGACCAGCTCCCGCCGCAGATTCTGCCGGTTCCGTTCGCTGTAAGTGGTTTAAGTCCGCGTGGGCTTTGGGTTTAAACCCCGCATGGGCTTTGGGTTTAAACCGACGAGCAGCAGCGAGGGGAACCAGCGACGCGCCGCCGCGTCGCGCCGCGCTGACATCAGCAGCAAACACGTGCGTAATTACGGAGTGAGTCCACATGCCCGAGTTACGCTCGGTTGTTACTCTAATGTTACTTAATGTTATTAGTTGGTTTGTGGTGTTGAGACGATAATGATCATGTCTGGAGCCCAGAATCATCGACACCATTATTTACAGAAACAGCACAGAAACCTCCGACCGTGATTTTATCCAGTATTATGACTGTTTCTATATATAACACTCTTACTGTCATTTTATTAAATGCTCGGTTTAGCATTATATGATTGTTAATGATCTAAAGAAATAACAAATAAAAACAAATGTAAAAATAAAATGGTACAGAACTGAAAAAGCATAATCTGTGATTTTAAATGTTTATTTTTAGAAACTGTTAGCAAAAGATAATGAGACAAGACTCCACAGCATTAAATACATCACAAAACCTGGATTCAATATCACAGATTTATGCAAGATTTACAGACTCTCTTTAACATCCATGTCCAACTGGCATGTTTTATTTCTCATGCACAAAGGCGATCGTGTTATAAATCTCATTAAACTTAATGAAATAAGGCTGTTTTTTTTTACAAGCAAGTCGTAAGCATCATTTAAACCAAGAACCTACAAATAACCTTCAGCAAACGATTCTCTACAGAGATTATTGTGGATAAGCTTCAATCACCATAGCATGACCCTGAAACACACAAACAACAGCAACAGTGAGTGTTTGAAACTTGGAGCTGAAGCAGTGTGTGTGTGTTTACATGTGTGTGTGTGTGTTTACATGTGTGTGTGTGTGTTTACATGTGTGTGTGTGTGTGTTTACATGTGTGTGTGTGTGTGTGTGTGTGTGTGTGTGTGTGTGTGTGTTTACATGTGTGTGTGTGTGTGTGCGCACCTGTCCTCCAGCAGCACACGCTGCCACCAGGCCGTACTGTCCTCCTTCTTTCTGCAGTCGGTGGGCTACAGTGGTCACCAGTCTGCAGCCGGTGGCACCAAATGGATGTCCGAGGGAGAGTGACCCCCCCCACGTGTTGAACTTCTCCATTGGAGGAGCACCAACCTAAAAATCACAGCTTACTTTAGAGATGACAACATTTTAATACACGTTTGTGTTCCTGTATTTTCATAATGCTGCGACCATTTCAGTGACAGTGACACTAACTTTAGCTTTTCTGCCCATGTACGTTTGTGCGAACCAGTCAGAGTCCATCGCTTTCAGATTTGCCATAATCTGACCCTGAGAACAGAAACAGCCTTTATAGCAGAGCAGCGTTTGTGCTGCACACACTGGTGAAACCAGACACACTCACAGCAAAAGCTTCATGGAATTCAAACACATCAATGTCACTCAAAGTCAGCCCACTCCTCTCCAGGACTTTAGGAGTGCTGTACGTCGGCCTGAGTGAAAAACACAATATTTACACCAAATGATTTACTGTTCAACATCCTCTAACATTCACCTCACCAACCCTTANAGACTCACCCCAGAAGCAGCTGGTCTTTTGGATCTTGAGACACATACACAAAATCTCTGCAGATAAAAACACAATGAAGGAGCAGCAGTATGAACAAACACATGATCTGTGTGATACAGCAACAGGTTTTACATTAATAAGATTCTGAGCCATCATGACACATGATCTGTCTGTACCTGAGATACGCTTTAGGCTTGTAACCCATCGCCAACGCTTTCTCCTCTGACATAATCAAAACTGCTGACGCGCCATCAGTCTGAATAAACACACACACAGTTAGTCTTTGAGTGAGACATCTGACTGAAGATACATTAAATGAAACTAAAGTGAATTTTCTGACCAGGAAGGAGGAGTTTGCGGCTGTCACAGTGCCGTGAGGTTTAACAAAGGCAGGTTTCAGTCTGGCCATCTGTTCCATGGAAGACGGACGGATCCCGTTGTCCTTGGACACAATATCTTTCCCTGTGACATCACAACTTCATCACAACATTCCCACAGCTCAAATCACATCATCACACTCACAGAGACAGTTCTCCCTGAAACCTTTTGTCTGATTGGTCACCTGGCACTTTGAAGCTGATGACATCACCGAGCAGCCCACCATCCTGAGCTTTCTTAGCGAGTGTGTGTGATCGCAGCGCAAACTCATCCTGCTCCACACGCGTCACACCGAACGCAGCCGCCAGCCGGTCAGCAGAGTGACCCATCGTCTCTGAGGTGGAGAATTCAGCTACAGCTGGCAGCTACACACACACACTTCAGAGTTTTGAGAAGGAACTTTCTCAAATGGATCGTTTAGAAAGACTTACAGTCATCTTTTGTGGCTGATGTTTGATGTTATGTATGTATGAGAAAGTATAAGAAATAACACTGTTGACACTAGCACAATGATGACACTGTGAGGTGCATTGTGGGTAATGCAGTACCTCTGGTGCAAGGTGAGAGAGGCGGATGGAGCCCAGCAGAGACAGTCGGGCGCCGAGGGTCTTTGCCTTGTTGAGTGACAGCATGGTCTTCCTCATCTTACGGCTGTGGCGAATCGGTACGTCTGACATGAACTCCACCCCCCCAGCCACCACAGCATCACACTGCCCCGCGGCGATCAGACCCACAGCTACAACACAGACATATGCCCCACGGTGTGTGTGAGAGAGTGTGCGTGTGTGAGAGCGTGTGTGAGAGAGTGCGGGCGTGTGTGAGAGATACCTGTGGTCATTGCTTGGTTGGATGAGATACAGGCCATTGTGACGGTGTGAGCAGGAATCTTATCAGAGAATCCAGCACCAAGTGCCGCCTACAACAGAAACATTCAAATGTTCAAATGTAGCTTCAGATCAACACAGCGACTCATTTATTCTCTGAAACATGTCCAGCATTCGTTTGAGAAATTGGCAGACCTCTCTGGCCACATTACTGGTTTTAACTTCCTGAATCACTGTTCCATAGACAATATAATCCACAGAATCTTTAGGAATACCGGTTCTGTTCAGCAGACCCCTGGAGAAACACACACACACTTAACACACACACTCACTGCAGACTGATCTCCTGAACCTGATTTTCTTTGGCTTGTTAGTGAAAGCGTGTAAGATATCAAAACCCGGTTCATTGACAGGATCTTGTATAAGGTTAAATTCTGTTAAAATTAAATGCTTTTATATTGTGTGTATTTCAGTGTGTGTGGTGACATACTGTAATGCAGCTCTGGCCAGATCATGAGGCATCAGATCAGAGTATCTGATAAATAAATAAACACACACACACCCTCATCATCATCATTTCATTACTGAACAACTCACTACAAATTATATGTTTCATGTCCACAGATTCATACAAAATGTATTAACAGGCCAGATCTGAACTCTGGAAATCTGAACTCAATCTGAGTTTGATTCATTGACATTATCAGAGTGTTCACAATACCCAACTCACTCACAAACACACACACACAAACACTTACGTAGTGCCGGACAGCAGGAAGGGGGTTCGAACTCCATCCACCAGAACAATGTTCTTAACTCCTGGTTTTGCAAGAGTCTTCTTGCTCTTTACTGTTTCGTTATAACAGACAAAGATGAATAAACATAAAACAAATGTGATACTGGAACCAGCCACATGCAATTTATTCATGATGTGAAACACATGACAGCTGCTGTATCACATCTGACATGTTACCTTGAGCCTGAAGAGCAGCAGACGAGCCGAGAGAACGAGCAGCTGGAGAGAGACAGACAGACAGACAGAGAGAGAGACAGACGGGATACACGGGGTCATCATTATACAGTTTTAATGAGCAGTACTGATGAAGTGTTTATTGGAGACCCGGGTCACTCACCGAAGCGCACGGCCTGCACTGATGTCACCGGACCTGCCCTCACAGAATTTAACAACATGGATGCCATCTGTAACCTCCTGCTAGACTCAAACAAATATGAGAGAATATTAACTTCAGCCATCATGTCACATAAACTAATGAACCAAATAAAACTGATTCAAGATTAAAACAGCAGATAACAACTTTTCTAACAAGTGTCAAATGTCACATTCACCTTGACCTTGTTTTATCTGATATAATGACCACATGATTCTTCGAACCAGTGTATATATATTTCAAACTGAACTGGTACGTATGTGATGATAATAATGATGATGATGCGTGTGCACGAGGCTGGTCTGTGTGCGCGTGACCCTTCACCTACTTCTGTCACCCGCCTGTAGGACAAACGCTGACATTAAACCATCCCAACATCTCGTCTCACTCTCTTCACAGGGTTATAAATGACCACACGCTGCCCAGCACACATCTTTAGTGACACTTATACCGCAAAAAAGCGCAGAACAGCAGCACAAGTCAAACTTTAACACACAACGAGTGTGGCGACGAATGTCTTCTGCATCCTCATCCTCATCCTCACGCGTTCGTCATATACACGCTGCCTGCTTTACACATGTTTATAAGTCTTTATAAACGCGCGTCTCACCTGCAGCTGCTGTAAACGCTGAGTTTGATGAAGTCGCTTCGTCCAATGACTGCAGCCGTGCACGAGCAGCAGGACCCCGACAAACCTTAGTAGCCCGAATCATTGCCTGAGCAAAACACCTTACAGAGCCAACACATGCTTTCCCTGCAATTCTTTCACTATAGAAACGAATAATTGTAAATTGATTTAAATAATTAAATACATGAATGATTACATAACGGTGTTTTGGCATGACGCGCGCAGCTGTCCTGATGCGACCTCGCGGGCGCGCGCAGAGGCGGTGACGTCACTGCGGATGATGGCGAGCGCAGGACTGCTGCTGGCGCGCGGCTGCTGCCGAACCGTGAATAACATCACAGGTGACAGCCTCACATTTACTCTTATTTACTCTTATTTACTCTTATTTACCTCCATTAACATGAATACAGATGTAAGTGAGTAAAGTTCGACCCGCACCAACGAACTTTCACCCAGTTCTGTGACTTACAGTAAATATTCATGTAGGTACATTTTAAGCACGAGCAGTTGAATATTTATAATGACACACATTTGTAAAGCTTTGGTTTTACTTGGTTACCTCAGCTGTCAAAATACCCAAGTTATTATAGCGGTTGTTAAAGGTTTGCCTCGGTAACAGTAAGTACAGTGAGAGCAGATTTGTTAAATGAAGGGTTATGTTGTTTTAATGTTAATGTACATGCAGTGTGTATAACTGATACGTGTTTGTTTATGTCTGTTTAATGTTGATTTTAATACGCATGTATTTACTCTGGTGGCACGCGCAGACGCGCACGCGCTTGTGTTTGGTCATGTGACCGTGACAGGTGGGGGGGGGGTTACTGGGTCAGAAGTCACAGTATATAAATATAAAGTATTATATAAAATATTATAAAACATGTTACTGTAACACATAAAAACATACCATGGTACTACATCACAGTAATTATAGCACGTTTACCGTAATGTTAATATTACTGTATTAACATGAGAAACTGAAGGGCTGTAATGAATAGGTTCAGATAACAGCGTTTATAAATGTCACTGTGTTTAGTGGAATGACCTCTGACCTTTGTGCAGCATGGAGGACACTGTGACCTTTTCAGTAGTTCAGCTGAGATGAGTGTGACGTGTTCATTTATGTTTGGGTCACAGGTCATGGACAGAGACGTCTTTCCATATCATCAGCGGTCCTGGGTAACTAAAACATGTCCTTAAACCAGTACAGAGATATGTTTTCTGTGAGGGCCAATCTCTCTCTCTCTCTCTCTCTCTCTCTCTCTCTGTAGCACGCACTCATGTCAGTTATGAGGTCAAGGACAGTGTTGCTGTTATACGAATGAATGATCCAAACTCAAAGGTTTGTTCTGCTCTCTGTGTGTATAGACGAGCAGTAGCAGCATTTCTACAGACATCAGTATGTGATACTGCAGTGTGTGTGTGTGTGCAGGTGAATACTCTGTCGAGGCAGATGCAGGCCGAGATGACAGAGGTGATGAGAGAGATCTGGGGAAATTCAGCGGTGAAGAGCGCCGTCCTCATCTCCAGCAAACCTGGATGCTTCATCGCAGGAGCTGATATCAAGTACAGTACACATTCACACTTACTGTACACACACTGATACCCACACAGAACCCACTAACACACACATACACATGCACAAACGTTAGCATTCATGCTCACCATCTCTCTATCAGTATGATCCAGGCCTGTAAGACAGCAGAGGAAGTGACATCACTGTCACAGGAAGGACAGAAGATGTTTGATCAGATTGAGAAATCTCCCATCCCTATAGTGGCAGCTATTAACGGCTCATGTCTGGGCGGCGGTCTGGAGGTCACGGCAGATCCCAAATTTAACTTTAATAAAACACTGTTTGAATGTTAAAGTAAGATTTTTACTATGCAGTAACTGTAGCATTGTGGTGAGGTCTCATGTCTTCTCTCAGTTTGCTATTTCCTGTCAGTACCGTGTGGCCACTAAGAGTAAGAAGACGGTTCTGGGCACCCCAGAGGTGATGCTGGGTCTGCTGCCGGGGGCCGGGGGTACACAGAGGCTGCCCAAAATGGTGAGGAGAAATTACTGACGCTCCCTACTGTTGAGATGTACAAAGATATGTTGACATTCCCTCATTTTTGTATCAGTATGTTCCATAATGATGTGTGTGTGTTTAAGGTGGGTCTCCCTGCTGCATTTGATATGATTCTGACTGGAAGAAACATTCGTGCAGATAAAGCCAAAAAAATGGGTCTCATTCATCAACTAGTGGATCCGCTGGGTGATTGTTGATTTAAAGACACTCACGATTTTGCTGATCTGGATGTACTGATATATTCACATGAACTGTGCGCAGGCCCGGGTCTAAAGAGTCCGGAGGAAAGAACTGTTGACTATCTGGAGGAAGTGGCTGTTGGTCTGGCTAAAGGTCTTGCAAGTAAAACAGTCACTGTGGAGAAGAAGAAAGGATTCATGCAAAGTATGAGATGCCAAAATCACATGCACAGGTGCTGAGGGTTATTTGTGAATGTAGGTGATTGTGTGTGATTTCAGAGCTGCAGGGGTTTGTGATGGGTCTCCCTCCAGTCAGGAAACAGATCTACAAAACTGTTCACAGCAAAGTTATAAAGCAGAGCAAAGGCCTTTATCCTGCTCCACTGAAGATTATTGAGGTAAACACACTCACACACACTCACCGTCTCGCACACCATCTCAGCTCAGCAGTGTGTGTGTGTTTCAGTGTGTACAGACGGGTGTGGAAAGCGGTCAGACGGCTGGTTATCAAACTGAATCTCAGGTTAGTATTACAAAGACACAAACATCTTCACCATCAAAATACCGGTGGAGAAAACTCCATTAGTAATAAACTGACCTTTCATCTGTTTTGAAGAACTTTGGTAAGCTGGCGATGTCATCGGAGTCTAGAGCGCTGATTGGTCTGTATCATGGTCAGGTGGCCTGTAAAAAGAATCACTTCGGGCAGCCGAAGAGAGACGTGAAGTATGTGAAGTGGGCAAGGCAGAGGGAAATGATGTCACCCAGACATGAGAATGAACGGGTGTACTGATGGGTGTTTTATTTCCAGGAAACTAGCTGTCCTAGGGGCGGGGCTTATGGGAGCAGGTATCGCTCAGGTAACAATAGACAAGGGTGTGGCCACCATCCTAAAGGACACGACCCTGGAAGGACTCGCCCGAGGTCAACAACAAGTGTACAAGGGGTTAGTGCTGCTTAATGCATGGATGGAGAAACAGATACATCAATACAAACATAATATGTTTCATTTTTTTCAGGCTCAATGACAAAACAAAGAAAAAGAGTCTGACATCGTTTGAGAGAGACCATGTTCTGTCCATGTTATCAGGGCAGCTGGACTATCACGGCTTTGAGACTGTGGACATGGTCATTGAAGCTGTGTTTGAAGACCTGTCAGTCAAACATAAAGTGATAAAGGAGGTTGAGGCAGTAAGTTCAGTGTGTGTGTGTGT